>CM061165.1:4214923-4434923 GCA_030710495.1 Labroides dimidiatus | reverse complement strand
CTCCTGCTCTTTGAGGAGGGAAATCTGACACCCATATTACACCCTGCCTGTTATTGTTTGCTCTCCTCTTTGCTTCATTATTCTGTCCAAGCTTGGAGGGCCAGTTTATGATGAGGGATTATATTTAGCTGGGAAGTCCTGTTGCCTCAGCGACCTTTGACCTCTTTGGACGCTGCTCTGTCTTGTAGTTTTCCATCCCACCAACACCACAAATGACAAACTCTTACTAAACCACAAGTATGTGCTGCAAGCAGGGTTCGGTTTCTGTCATCTGTGTGTCATTTACTGTAAATATAAACCACTAATTACTCTGAGACATTAACGTACAAGCTCTCTTCCTGTTATCTGTCTACTACAGGTGTGTATGGATGGGGTTTGCCCCAACTCAACCCAGGTAAGACAAAATTTTGTTTTGTTTTTTTCTTGTGAATTATTCATGAATGGGTAGAATTTCACTTTCTCATTTGTGTGATTTTACTTCCAAACAAAACTGCTTTTAAGTTGTTTATTTTCACAGTCCAAACAGGAAACGCCTACATAGAGATTATTGAGCAGCCCAAGCAGAGGGGGATGAGGTTCAGGTACAAATGTGAGGGGCGTTCAGCTGGCAGCATCCCCGGAGAGAAGAGCAACGACACCACAAAGACCCACCCAGCCATCAAGGTGAGATAGATGCTGAATATATCTTCTGAGCTATTTTTAATTCCTAACATCAATGACAAACCTGCTTGATGCTGGTTCAGTCAATCTGTCAACAGTTTGACCTGAGAGACCTGACAAAACTTGACTTTTGACCTTGCATGAGTCTCCATAATTTTGTTATTTTGGCAAACTGTAGACTCCTAAATCTCAAGTAAACTAAACTTCTTTTTTAAATTCAATCTTGAGAAAAGCCTCTGTGTAACTAACTATTTACAGTGAAACTGAGACCTACCACTAAACTAACTAAAGGAGGTACAGTTCTCAGTTTTGAAGCTTCGGTTTGGTAGATTTTCAGCACAGCAGGGGACATAAATGCAAATATTTTTTCCACTCTGTGGATCGTGTAGGACCACATATTAAAGCACTTTTGTTCCGCATGTACCATATTTCCCAGAGTATAAGTTGCGTCAGTCAAGAAATGAATCATGAAGAGGAAAAAAAAAAATCACATATATTGTAAGTCGCAATGGATTATGAGTTCATTTATTTAGAACGATTTGGTATGTTTACAGTTTGTCTAGAGAGAATTATTTACATATTGATAAGGAAGTATTTTAATATCAGGAGGTTTAAATATTTTTCCTAAAGCACATCATATCTGTGACCACAGTTAGGTTTCTCTTCTCTTCTCTACGTGCGGCTCTTATCGCTCACCAAGCTCATGCATGGTAACCTATCGTGACAGAGCGGAGCAGGATCAGAGACGTATCTGGTGTGCTACTGCCGTAAAATATAGGAAAATAATGTTTATTTGTTTGTTTGTTTGTTGTTTTTTTAAAATCCAAAGCCATCATTGAATGAACTATTCAGTTTTTTTAACGTTAGTGACTATTAGAGTATTTGAAAATCATTGCCGATCTCTAATAGAAAGTCTCATAGGGTTAAGAAAATGAACAATGTTGGATCAAGTTAAATAGTTATTAGTTACAGCTCACTTATGTTACACAGTGCTTCAAAATTAAAGTTATGAAATGCTAAGTTTACATTTAGTTTACAGAGGAATTGAGAAAGTTTCCACTGAAGGAAGTGGTTTAGCACTGACTGGAAAGAGATGAGATAGTTTGAGGTTGAAAGCAGAAAATTCAACTGTGATTCCCACACTGCGGACATAAAACTTAGAGAGCAGAGCGATAAGTTTTAATGGAGGGGCGGGGTTCAGGCGTTCTGAAAACAATACACACAGTCCTGCACCACTACCAAAAGCATGGCTAATTTAATAAAAGGACATCAATTAAACACAGTTATGACAGTGACAGTATACCCATTATGATGACTCATACATTGCCCCAGTTTGGCCTCCTCTCTGGATGGGCCACCCACATTCTCAAAACCGTCACAATGCTGCAGTCTCACATTCAGTCACTCCCTTTGCAAAGGTGGCTTGTTGGTTTTTTTAGTTTGACGTCACATGAAAGTTGCAATTAAGTGTAATTTCCAGGCAACGTTCTAAACAAATCTAAAAGAAAAAACAGGAATTTGATTGCTCAGGAGATGTCGGATATTTTTTTAGTGTAGTTGATCCAAAAAAGTTGGGTTGATGTGTAAAATGTGTTTAAAAGCAGAATTTGATGATGCAGAGGCAACAATAAGTATTAAATACTGAAATTGTTCAGTTGTTTAGTGAAAAGTATAAATGCTCTTTTGAACCACAGCATAAAAAGTCAAATAAACAGGATACAGCTCAGTCAGTTTTTGTATCTATGTTTGTTCAGTAGTCACTGAAGCTGATGCCAAGTCATGACTTAGACTTGGGTGTGTCTGTTGGACTAACCCCAAACTGATTAGCACTCTGAAAAATGTAACACTTCAGCCAAGAATTAAGTAACAGAATGTCTCCTTAAACTTTTTTGGCTGGAAACCATTTGCTTAGTGTTTTTTTTTTTCTTCAGGAGAATCAGCTGCAGCTCTCCTACTTCTGTCTCTACCCCCAACGATTTCTGAGATTGCTCTGTGATATGCTCTAAATTCATGCTTATGGATATTTAACAAACTAGAATACTGTGATGTTATAGCTTAAAGAGTCCTGAACAATAACCTTTCAGAGTATCTCTCCAACAGGTGCACAACTACAGCGGCCCCCTGCGTGTTCGGATTTCCTTAGTAACGAAAAACGCCCCCCACAAGCCCCACCCACATGAACTGGTGGGTAAAGACTGCAAACATGGCTACTACGAGGCTGACCTGCAGGAGAGAAGAATACACAGGTAGGGGCTGAGAGTTAATTTGTGTCTAAATGCACTTTTCTCTTGTTTTGCTTCTGACAGTTGAGTTGAGCTGTTAGCATCTCTCATCATCTGTCCAAGATCATCCAGCCAACAGATTGGAGCAAGCTTGCAGAGTGCAGCTCATATAAGGAAAAATAAACCACAATCATGTGTTATGCTGTGGGGAGTTGAGTCCCACACAGCCATAGACTAGATCTGACCCCACTTTTCAATAAAAACATCCATTTCAAAGTAATATTAACAGGCTTAATCTTCATCAATAGTATTATTTTGTCATTCAAAGAGAGATTTGTTGTCTTGATCTCTTAAAAGTTTGTTGAAGTGTGTTATTTCTGCACCAAATGAATGCAGAGTGACTCATTTCCATGTGTGCAAACAGCATCAGTGCAAAGTGGGTGCCTTTTTTGACTCTTTTTTTAGGGTTTATTGGGTTCAAAAATTGCACAATCTCTTTGTAAATCAGGCCTTTAAACACCTTGCTGCAACTTAGCGTCAAAACATAGACACTGACCCAGATAAGGATGAGGTTGTGGTCTGTTTACTGTCGCCTTAGTTATACTAGATGCCAATTTCCTCCTGGCTTTACTGATTAGTTAAACATTAATAGAATAAATGCTCCAAGATAGGTTTGTTTCTACCCACTGGCTTTCTTTTGGTCTAATGTTACGTATGACAGTGTTTTTTGAAAGGTTGTCAGAGAGGTTTTATAATGTGGATGTATCAAATTTGGAGCTTTACAAGTTTAATAAAGGAACAGAAATGTCCATCCTGGTGGCACTTCATTTTTTTTGTGAAAAGTAATCACACTGTACTGTGTTGCATAACTCAACCCAATCAACCAGCTGAAGGAACTATGTTTGTAAATCGTTGTCATGACGGTGATGAAATCCAAACAAACAGAGTGTTCTTCCTACCACTGCCAGCACTGTGATTCAGAGTGAGTCAGCGCACCAGTTTACATGACTCATTGTTTTGATGATCATTTACAGTTTTTTGATGAATTTACTGTACGTCTGTAAAGTGTTCACAGCGCTTCACTTTTTTTAAATTTTTGCAAATATATTGAAAATCAGAAACTAAGACATCATAAGTCCATAAGTCTTCACAGTCTTTGTCACAAAGCTCTAACTGTAGTTCAGGTTCATCCTGGTTCCTCTGATCCTCCCTGAGATGTTTCTACTGCTTCATGTGAGTCCACCTGTGGTAAACTCAGCTGATTGGACCTGATTTGGAAAGGCTCACACCTGTCTATATAAGGTCCCACAGGTGACAGAGCATGTCAGAGCACAAACCAAGCATGAAGTCAAAGGAACTGTCTGTAGACCTCTGAGACAGGATGGTCTACAGGCACTAATCTGGATCCAGGGTCCAGAAACATTTCTGCTGCTTTGAAGGTCCCAATGAGCTCAGTGGACTCCATCATCTGTGAATGGAAGAAGTCCAGAACCACCAGGACTCTTCTAGAGCTGGACGTCCGTCTAAACTGAACCATCAGGCGAGAAGGGCCTTAGTCAGGCTGATGACCAAGAACCTGATGGTCCCTATGTCAGAGCTCCAGAGGTCCTCTGTGGAGAGAGGAGAACCTTCCAGAAGAACAACCATCTCTGCAGCAATCCACCAATCAGGCCTGTATGGTAGAGAGTCCAGACTGAAGCCACTCCTTAGTAAAAGGCTCATGGCAGCCCGCCTGGAGTTTGACAAAAGGCCCCTGAAGGACTCTGAGACCAGGAGAAAGAAAACTCTCTGCTCTGATGAGACAAAGATTGAACTCTTTGGCGTAAACACCAGGCATCATGTTTGGAGGAAACAAGGCACCGCTCATCACCTGGACAACACCATCCCTACAGTGAAGCATGGTGGTGGCAGCATCATGCTGTGGGGATGTTTTTCAGCAGCAGGAACTGGGAGACCAGTCAGGATTGAGGGAAAGATGAATGCAACAATGTTCAGAGACATCCTGAATGAAAACCTGCTCCAGAGAGCTTTAGACCTCAGACTGGGGCCACGGTTCATCTTTCAGCAGGACAACGACATGAAGACCACAGCCAAGATATCAAAGGAGGGGCTTCAGGACGACTCTGTGAAGGTCCTTGAGGGGCTCAGCCAGAGCTCAGACTAGAATCTGATCTAACATCTCTGGAGAGATCTGAAAATGTCTGTGCACCAACACTCCCCATCCAACCTGATGGAGCTTAAGAGGTGCTGCAAAGAGCAATGGGGCAATTGCTCCATATAGGCAAAAAAGCCCTTGAGCAGGCAGCCTTGAGCGTGTCTGGCATTAAAAGCCATCGAAAAATAACTTAAAAAAGATGGTTTATTTTTAAGGCTTTATACTGTCCTTCTAGTAACCCTGTAGTAGCTTAACATGATTTAAAGCAAAAAATTAAAAATCTCTATTTTACTCAAAATGGTGTTTTAGAAAAACCTTATTTCAGCTTCCATCTAAATTTTTAGCTGCTTTAAGCTTCCCCGTTCCACAAACCCCCTTCATTCTGATTGGCCAGCCCCTCTGGAGGCTTGTCAAGGGCCAGTGCTATGTGCAGACCTTGGTGATTAAGGCCCGACCCAACAAAGTGTCATGAACCAGTTAGGAGATCCTCATATCATGACCTCATAATTTCAGCAAGTCTTGTGAAAATCTTGTGAGGATCTTGTGCTATTTTTAAAACAGACTCTTTTGATCAGTGTACAGACATAATCAGGGATTTCTGTAAACCATGAATATGTAGAGGTTTGAAAATCTGCACACATTTAGTCTGAACATCCAGCATTTTTACTTTATATCCATGCATATCCAATAAGGGACAGCAGAACCCCCCCCCCCCCCCCGTAAGCTTGTGTTTGACAATGTCCAGCTTACCATTAATAAGCTCTTTTTTGGAAGTCATTCAGTAAAAATTCATTTTTTTTGCTTATGATTAAAATGGAAGCAAAGCTTAAGTGTACTGCCTGATCGCTGGAGCTTATTAAAACCATCAGTACTCCAATATGTTGGTATTTGAAGTGAAGGATTTTTCCATTTACACTGAGCTTTCCCAGACTAACCTCTGAACTTGCGGAAGTGTTCGTTGACCCACATTGATGAAACTGGGTTATTTTTTGATTTGGCTTTTGTTGGGAGAAACCGTCTGAAGTGTTGGTTCAGGGAAGATTTAACCTGGGGTTAATGGAGTGAACTGTCCCACTGTGTGTAAACAGTAAATTGAGAGTTAAATCGCTGTTGTCTTGTTCCATGATTGAATTACTCGGTTTCCTTTTTCATAAGAATTCATACTACATCTCTGGTGAATAATAAACTGCATGCATGCTCTCGTGGTTTTTGTCAGGTTTCGGTCTAATGACTGTGTGTACTTTCAGTTTTCAGAACCTGGGCATACAGTGTGTAAAGAAGAAGGATGTGAATGAGGCCATCGTTTGTCGGCTGCAGACCAACAATAATCCCTTCAACAGTAAGTGGCCATGCTTAAAGATGAGTTGACAGTACAAAGAACCATCTGTATTTTGTCTTTTATCTGTTAATTCCATCAGTGAGTGTGACAAGTCATTGGGTTGTGTGGGGTGAGTCCCTAAATGTCCCACCTAAATGTACGACACTATTATTTTGCTTTTTTATGAACTGTGATACTATGATACATAAAAAAGATGACTAATTGAAGTAGAAGTGAGCAAAAATGATTTTTTTTCATTCTAAAAATTACTAAAGCTAACAAAAAAGAGCAAGTTAAGCAAAAACAGCAGTGAATGCACTGCCAGTGCTTAACCTATCAGAATCCCATTTTTTAAACTTGGATCAATTTGCAAAGCTAAAAAGCTAGCTTGACTCATACCAAGTTAGCATCCATGATTCTTAAAATTAATACAATCAAAGGTGATACACAACCTCATAAATATATACTGTAAATCTCCTACTGTACATATTTTTAGTGACAGCTTGTGACCTGAGTATCTTTTCATCTTGCGCTCTACTGTTAACTGTGTAGTTTTTTTACTTAGCCTTTATGTTTGACTGATAAATAAACAGCTTAATTACTAATTTTTATCATTTTAGCTGTTCAATCTGTCAAACACCTAGCTTACTACATAGCAAGCAGCTTTAGTATATTTTGCAAACTAGTTAACCAGGAAGTTAGCAGTTTAGCAACTGGCTAAGATATTAGTTCAGTAGATAACTTGGTGGTTATTCATTTAGCTGTGGTCCATATTAAATGGATAACTCACTAAAGAGGCAGAAAAGTATAGCTTTTTGAACTTGTAGGTTGAAAATTTAGCTGTCTACATCGCTAAAGGGTAAGCTCTTTTGATTTTAAGGAAAATTACATAAGTACATAGCTAGCAATTTACCTTTGTTTTTCAATTGTTACCAAATAGCTAATAGTCAACAATTTAGCATTCATAGTTTCCTAATAAATAATATACCAACAAGGTTTTTTGAATGAGTTTCGGGACTAGTCAAGTAAAAACAAGCTAAAAACATAGCCAGCAGTTTAGCGTCTGTATTTCCATAGTTTGTTAATAGTGAAATAGTAGTTTGGGTTGTATTTCTTTTAAGAAAATACAAAGCTTTCCAGGCTTTTGGTAGGAGTTTCAAAACTTATCAAGTGAAAACAAGCTAACAACAAAGCAGCCATTTAGCTTTTTTTTAACTTCATTATTACTTGCTATCCAGTTAATTAGCAGCTTAGCTTCATATAGATGGGAACAAGCTAACTGAATAGATCATTCACTATGGTAATTTAAAAGATGATTTACTTTAAGTTTAGTTATCTAGCTAGCTAGCTAGTTTGGAGATAGCTTTATGTTGTTAGCGCTGTAGTTTTCAACTTTTTTATAGGTAGGTAAGAAGTTCAACTTTACAGCCACTAAAAAGTTTAAATGAAGCATCAATAACATAGAAAATGTTAGATGTTACAAAAGTGTTTTTTTTTGAGGGGGGGGGGTGTTTGCTGAAAAACAAGTGTATTGTGGAAACAGGTAAAAATAAATAAATGAATAAAGTCATGTGGGTTATTTCATCTCTATAGTTTAGCTTTGTTTTGCAGCTGGGTAGATAGCATCATAATACAGAAACACAAACTGAAAAGTCGGAAATTGTGAAGAATACAACATTGTCATTCTCTCACTCTTTGATTATGTTTATTGGGTTCAAGTTTTGAGCTCTCAACACAGCATTAAGTTTAATCACTGATCAGCACTCAGTTGTATTTTAAACCAAAAAAAAAGTACAATGACAGGAAAGAAGTGTAAGTGGTGACTTCCTCTTTGTCTGAAGTTAAAACTCTGATAGCCTACATATGGCCGGATGCCAGACTGATTATGTTTCTTGATTGTGCACCCTGCCTTTCCCCTGCTGTGTTCTTCTGCAGTTCCTGAAGCAAAGGTGTGGGAAGAGGAGTTTGACCTGAATTCAGTCCGGCTTTGCTTCCAGGCCTCCATCACCCTGTCCACGGGGGACTTCATTCCTCTGGAACCGGTGGTGTCTCAGCCCATTTATGACAACAGTGAGTGCTCAACATAAACACTGAACAACCAACAAGTTCATGCACAGCCTTTGACTAATGCACATTTTTAATGCTGGTATTGACCCTTATTAATAGAGGCTGTTATAGCTGTAGCTTTTAACATTCATTTACTTTGATAGCTGATTCGAAAGAAGTCTAAAATCATCTGATTTAAGCCTCTGAAATTGATTTCTACATTTTCACTATTTGAGATTCACACAGATTTGATTATTGAGGGATGACTGTAACTGTGAGTTTTAGTCTTTTAAGTGTCTGTCTTCTATTTCAGTTGCTGTAAAATGCACAGAAATCACATGATCAGGAAGTTAATAACCCATATATAATGGTTATAAAGGGCAGTGTCAGTGTAAACTCACTGAAGCTTCATTCCAGCCCATATATCTTTAGCAACTTTTAAAATCCCTCAGACACTCTTTGTTCCTCTTTGTGTTTTAACTTTTCTTGTAAGCCTGAAGATTTGTACATAAATTAGACAGGAAAGTGACTCGGTGGTTTACTGGTGCTTCGTAGAAAGAGGGTGCTGTGGCTTGGTTTTCTGGGATAAGTTCGTGTTGGTTCCTCCATCCTTTAAAAACATACGTTTCACATAAATCTAAAGTATTTTTAGTCAAGGCCTGATTCCTCTCATTAATGTACAGACAAAGAAGCAAGTGAGAAGCAGCTTAAAGCGCCTTTGAACCGTAAGAGAAGCTGTACATGAAGGGACTCTGCAGGCTCTTTTGTACCGCTTTATGGGATCATCATTGACCAGTGCCGTGTGTTCTGCTGACAGGGGCGAGGATACTTTAAAAACTGAAATCCATCCTGAGAAAAATCTCACTGCCTGGGGGTCTTTCTGCGAGCATGTTCAGTCACATACTGAGTGCAGGACTGAACAGCAAGTCTGAGCCCTCAGATTGTTCACTGATCAGGAATTAAAAAAAACAAACATTTAGCTGCTCATCCTCATATTTGTAAGCACAGTGGTGCATAAAATATGATTCATAGTTGAGCCACTAATCAATCAAAAACTTTGTACACTGGATGCATAATTTATCCTTGATTTTGGTGTTAAACCTGTTTGTTCACAGTTGTTTTTTCCTCTTAAAGGGGCCCCAAACACTGCAGAGCTGAAGATCTGCAGAGTCAACCGCAACTCTGGAAGCTGCAAAGGAGGCGATGAGATCTTTCTGCTGTGTGACAAAGTGCAAAAAGGTACAATAAGATAAGACTGTACTGTACGTAGAAACACACACACTGCACATCACTGAACCTTCACTGTCATATTCAGTGATCTATGAAACAGACCCGAGGACTGACTGATGCAGATGTGAAGGTTTAACTGTACATAAAGAGGAAGAGGTGTGATCCGTTCACACCCACAAGACATCAGGGAGAGTTCTTCTTCTGACGGTACACTATCGGTTCACTGACCCGATAAACAGAAACTGAATCTGTTGTGTTTTTCATGATGAAGTTCTGAGAAAACTGTGAAATTTGTATAAGTGCATTACTGTCTGTGCTCTCACAGTGGAGATGATAAAAAAGAAACCCGTGATGTAAAGAGTACACTTAAAAAAAAATGAAATGTGAGCTGTGCAGATGACCGATCTGATCGGGTTTCCCAGAAACAAAATAAGAGAAGCACACTAAGAAATCAAACCCTGGTAATAAAAGCGGAAATATTAATTTAAGCTTCAGTTCTTCCAAAAATTTAGTGAAACTCATATGAAACCAGACTGTTTAACCTCTTCTTTACTATTACAATAAATCATTGTTTAATTACTGTCATTGGGTCAGTTCATTGCCTGTGTTACTGTTACACATACTCTGTAACAGTAACCAGGAGATAAAGTGGTATTAATCTGAGGATGTGGTGTAAATATTTGAAATTCTGTTGGTTTTTATGCAGTAATGTTTGAATTTCTCAGTGATTTCTTCCTACAGTTGGACCCTTAAGCTGCACTTGAATGATTTATATTTCTGAGTTGAGTTCTTTAGAGTGTGGAGGCCAATTCAGAGCTAAAAGGAGAGTAGATACAGAGCTGGAAATGATGCTGCCTCTGTAAGTCAGTGCCCTCCTCTCCCAACTGCATCATGCATTCAACCAGTGTGAGGGGATAGTTTTGTCACCGTCATTGTCGTTCACATGAGGTTTCAATGTGCATCACAGTGACAGTTACAAAACAAAAACCTTCTTCTTCTTTTCAGACATTTGATCTTATTTATCCTCTTCTCTAATAAATTGTTGACACACTACACATGCCCAAATGTTCTCAAAGAAACTCATAAGTTATCGTCTATTTTGTATTTCCTGAAGGCATTAATTTCCATCAAAAGCAAATTTAAAAAAAAAAAAAAGCAGTTGTGCAGTTTTAATTGGACCTTTTGATATTTACATTTTGTGCAATTCTAGGTGTAATGGAAATGCAACTATAGGCCTTCAAATTTAAGTCCACTGCCAGCCTCAGAATCTCCTAACACATCTTATCTTCTGTCCCCCTGCAGAGGACATCGAGGTGCGTTTCTTCCAGGACTCCTGGGAGGGGAAAGGCACTTTCTCCCAAGCTGACGTCCACAGGCAAGTGGCCATTGTCTTCCGCACGCCGCCGTACCGTGACACAAATCTCTCTGAGCCCATTAGAGTAAAGATGCAGCTCCGCCGACCCTCTGATCGTGAGGTCAGCGAGCCGATGGATTTCCAGTACCTGCCTGCAGACCCAGGTGAGGGGCAGGGATCCAGCCCAACTAAAGCTTTTTCTCCTCTCAAAACATGCGAGAAGTGAATCTGAATCTGTTTCTTTTAAAACGTCCTCTGCAGATGAATACAGGCTGAGCTACAAGAGGAAGTGTACAGGTGACATGTTCCAGAAGCTGGGGCCCATGCTGTCGAGTGGTATGATAAAGACATTTTCCTCCATCACTAAAGTAACACTGGTGTTTGTTTGAAATCAGGCTGTATAAAAGTCATGTCTGATTTTGTATTTCAGTGACAATTCCACAAGATAGACGACACATAAGCCCAGCGAGGAGATCAGTCACAGCCAAGCCTCCAACAATGAGTGCACAACCAGGTGAGTGTGTCAGAAACCAGTCAGCTCTCCTCACACAAAGGAGAGCTGACTGACGCTGTGTTTCTTTGTTTCCAGCTGCTGCAGTGCCCCCTGGTGCCGGTGCAGCCAAACCTCAGCCTGCCTACTCCTACAGCCAGCCGGGTCAGCACTTCACCGTCCCACTCAAAGTGGAGTCCTCCCCCTCCATCTCTGCTGCCACCACGAACCAGACGTGGAGGATCATGGAGACCCTGAGCCTGGGCACGCAGCCCAAAGCCACCCCGGTGCCCAACTTCACAATGAGCCAGCCACAAGCCTCCTCCTCCTCTTCTTCCTCTGCCACCACATCCACCACCACTAACCAGGACTTCTCAACGGTCAACCTCTCAGACCTTCAAAAGTTCTTCCCCAACATTTCCTCTACCATCACCCAGGAGCAGGTCGCGCCCCAGGGAGGCTCTGACCCCCCACAGAGCAGCAGCTCCTTCACCCTGCAAGGCTCTCAGTTCCCAGTGGATTCCCCACTTCTGGATGAGGACATCCCGACTTTCCCAAGCTTTGATGAAGTCCAGGCCAGAGGCACTCTGGACAGCCTAAACATGGATGAATTTGAGGACCTTCTGAACCCCCCTCTCATGGGTGATGGTGGCAACTGTGCTGTTTTAACTTCAAGCCAGCAAGCTGTCCCTGCCTGCGCTGCTCCCCACAACGGTGCTGCCCCCCAGAACTCCTCTGACCCAGCCTGCAACCCAGGAAGCACCTGGATGAACTACCCCACCAGCATCGTCAGCTTGCTACAGAATGAAGATATGGCCGACCTTGCGCCCACTAACAGCCTCCACAGAGCCCCCGTGCTGGATGAGTACGACGAGCTGATGTCGGCTGACGAGGATCGTCTGATTTCTATTTTTAACAGCGGGAGCCAAGTCAAGTTCGTGTCCGGGCACCCAACTTAAAGTTCATGATGCATGATTTAAAACAGATTTACACAGACCTCCGTTATCAGCCTTGTATCTGACTGAAACCCCTTTATAGTTAATAAAGGAGAAGGAATCAAAGTGGATGATATGTGGTGCTGAGAAAAAGACAAAAACTTTTCACTGTGGATGCTGAAACATGGGCAGAGACAAGCTGTGGTATTCTCACATAAAACAAGCCAACAGGACCGAGCATAATTGGATTGGATTGTCCTTGCTAAGCTCACATTTAGCATCAATCATTAACTTTTTTAACAGCTATGTCAACCTGATGTTATTCATGTACAGACTTGTTTTACAGACCATCGCGTCGCAGGCCTGTAGCAGGAAAATATTTCAACAAACTGAAAACACTCTGATCGAAAACAGATCATTGTCATCTCAGTGGAATCTGAGTGGTGAAAAAAAATGTCACAATCAACTGAACACTTTTACTCGAAGGCCATTTCTCCACTGACATCTTGTCCTGCTGTGTTGCAGTTTTTCTAATTGTGGTCACATGGAGACAGCAACTGGTGCTCGTCAAGTGATCAAAACCTGTCGAGACAGGGACGGTGAAAATGCAGTTGAGTCACGTTCAGGATAGAACAACATACTTAATAACCTTCTAGTTAATGATAGACATCAGCTCAAGTTAGCACTGAACCACTAAGTTATCACACAGCAGCTTCTCATAGCAACAGTCGGTTATTTTGATAGCACAGTTGCTCTGGTCACAGACTTTGGACTGACTGTTAATTTGATGCGGGTTTGTTTTGATTGGGGAAAAAATGAAAAGACATGAAAGCAGTGATGGAATTAAAGACGCAAAAACTGTAGGCTACAATGGAGAAATTGTAAAGTGGTGCATGCAGTAAACGTGAAAGAGGAAAAAGATGTGGGACACACTGAGGCTAAGAGTCTGATCAGGGCAGAAAACATGTAGGTGGTAGCCCTGATCACAGTTGATGTGTTGAGCTGAGTTAGCTGTTTCAACAAGGCTGCAGAGCTGAACAGTATATCGATGTAGCTCATATTGTTATTGTAACAGACTTTTTTTTTCAATAAAATAAATATAACTGTTTTGAAATTAACAAAAAATAAATCAAAAGCAGTACTTTGTGTAAATTTGTTGATGTTAACTTGATTTATTAATGTCTATGAATTTGAGGTTAAAGAGGGAGTATTGTGTTCTTCATTTGCTCTCTGCTCCTATAACCCTCTCCCCTCTGATTGGACAGCGCTCTGTCAGAGGCGAAGCAAAGGTCAGACCTTGGTGTTTGAGGTCCTGACGACTCATCATTTCAGAAATTCTTGGTAAGATTTTGTCTTTTTTTTTTTTAGAATGATTCAGGGATTTCTGTGACATATGAATATGTAGAGATTTCCAGCATTGTTGCTTTATATCCATATTTGAGATATGACGAGGCAGAATACCCCCGCTTTAATGGATGAATTTGAAAAACGCAAGTCTTGATATCCTCTTTAATTTTTTTTTTATTTTTTATTATTTAATTTTAGATTTCCCTTGGGTTCCAAAAGTTTACTCCCTCTCCCTATTAGTTTCCACAGCGGGGCCCCCAGAGGGTTTGTTTAAAGACTGTTTCAGCAACAGAGAACAAGCAGCCAACGTTGGCGGAGTCATTTTCTCATTGCCTTGCATATTATGAAAGGGACACAGTTGGAAGCTGTTAGTGATGCAGTGACGCTGTGTATCGTTTGAGATACTTTAACCCACTGTAACCCTGTCTGTGGGGGGGTGAACGGCTGCTTGTATCTCTTACAACAGCTGCTTTCTTCATTTGACTCAAATCAACACCAGCACAGTTTCGCTTCATCCTGGGATCAAAACAACTGCAGTGATAAACAAGCCCCTCTGCTCTGTCACACTCTTAACCCTTAAAAGCCTGACACACCAAAAAACAGCCAGAAATACTTTTTTTTTTAATCTATCGGAGATGTTTAATTTCCTTTTTAACAAAATACACAAAAAATATTGCCACATCATTTTCTTTGTGATATATTTTTGTCTCATTTGACATATTGGGCAGTTCTGGCAGCTTTCTTCAGTTAAGTTTTTAATAAATATATATTCACACAATGCAGAAAATACTTATTTTTAAGAATTAGTAACAATTACAAAGTTTCTATTATGACAGCTTCTTGAAAATTAACAATGCTTTTCATGAAAATAAATAAAGTGTGTGGATGATTTCCTGAGAGCAGCCATGTTGAAAAAGGGCAGGGATGGGGGGTCTTTACATCTGATTTCCTGAAATAAATCTGATGAGCAAATTAGTTCATTATGATAGAAAGTAATTAATCGGGGTCATTAGGTTTTGAGTTTACAGCAAACACTCAGTTATATTAATAGCCCAGGCTATAGCCTTATACAGAAATGCATAACTGTACATATTCCTTCCCTTCACATTTAACTTATTGGTAATCCCTTGCCAAGCTGCTCGTCTCCTTCTCTGCAGCAAGGTGTTATATTTCACAGTTATGTTTCTGTATTTTTCAAACTCATCCAGAATTATTTGCTGTTCTGTTTGTGTGTAAAATATTGCTTTCTTTTTTTTATTTGCCATGAATTATGACACTGAATATGACAGATGATCGTGATTTCTGTAATCAACAGTGCTGCTCCCTTTTCAAGCAGAACGGGCATGCCCAATTATCCAAGTCACTCATGTCTGGACCCAATTAATGAGACTGATTCAGCTTGGTTCAGCATTGGAGGAACGGACTTAGCCAGCCTTCAATCGTCTCGTTAATTCAGTCGGGCTAAAAGGATGTTAGCTTGGATTATTTGAACCGTGTATGAGGAACAGGGCTCTGGTAGGTTCTTGTACAGCAGTATTGTTGTTGTTAAACAGCTCAGTCTTGGCACCATTGTGACTGAAAGGGATTGGGTGCAAACTGATTCTCACACCCAATCCCTCTAAACACGTTTTGGCCCTTTGGCTTACTGACACACCCTGCAGTCGCTCCTGACCCTGACAAACTCAATGCTCTAACTACATATGCTTGAGCGACCCTGACAAATGCGTGTGTGATGGGAAGGTTTGACTGTGTGGCCAGCATCAGTCCAGAATGACAAAGGAGATGACAACCAGACTACACAAAAAGTTAAGCTCTTGGCAACATATTTATATTGTCTCTAAAGTAAACATGTTAAGACATCTTATAGGACAGACCCTTACAGTGACTTGTGGACTATCACACCAGAAGTGAAGCAGTTCAGACTGTCTAATGTTGTAGAGAGATTTAAGCTCCTTAGAGGAACCAGACTTCTGGTTGGGCTGATGCAGAGTCTGTGCTGTGTGTAAGCCTCAAAGAACCTTCAGTACAGATAATGAACCAAATAACACATTGTGACCTTTGGCTCGGTTTTATTTTAGCTATTTATTTTTAGATTTGCAGTGTGATCATCTCAAACTGGTTACAGATTAAGATAAGTACAGATCTGCTAAATAAGGGAACAAGCCCTCTTGATGTTTATTGATGGTAATAGTAAAGATACATTTTAAGTTTTATAGGCTAACTGTATTACAGATTCACCTCATTAACCCAAAATGAAAGCTACCAAAGAACTGCCAGGTCCTTTCCAAAGGACCGTCTTTGGAAACACTTTTACCCCCTTTGTGCACTACTCCAGATTTGGTGCTGTCCAGAAACCCTGAGTGTGGAGTGGAAGTGAGCAGAGCAAATCTGCACCGGTGTTGGGTTTCCTGAGCAGGTATAACCCTGTTAATCATTGACAGTGGTCAACTTTCTCTTCACACTTAGAGAAATGGGTTTTATATGGACAAAAAAGGGCAATCATTAGGATCCAAAAATCTAAATGTTAACAATATATTCAGGATCTCTTTAGATTTTTTTTAAATTCTGAAGTGTATTATACTCTATAATAGGAGGCTTCCAAAAATAAGATTATTAATAGACTGAAAATCTAAAACTACATTTTTTTTTCCTCTTTCTGGACTTGTTATTACTGAAGAAACAAACCCAGGGTGTACAGGTCTGCAGCTATGGCTACAACACATAAAAAAGCAGTAACAGCTGATGGTTCAAATACACCATGCCTTTATGGTTCGGCTCGGCTCCAGTGTGTGTTGAATGAGGACATCAAATTATACCAGCTGCGTGTTCAGTCCAGCAAGCCGCAGGTCTGACAGCTGGAGTCACAGACCGAGGAGTTCCAACACTTCCCTCTCCATTAATGACCCTTTCTTACCCACCTGTTTCTTCAGAAGCTAATGGGTGTTGACTTCCGCAGGCGATTATTGACTTCCAGTTGCCAATCAGTAATGCTAGACAGGGCTCTGTTAATTTTTTTATTAAACATCCACACCATGACTCCACCTCCGATTTTTGTTCATTTTACTCAGTTCTGTAGTACAAGATGCTTCATCACATTGAAATGGTGTCTATGACATGTTGGAAACATATGGAGAAAACCACACAACATTAAGATGGTGTTCAAAACAAGGGTTTATTTGGCAACTGTGTTCATGTAGTTCAACACAACCCTCCAAAATAAAAGCCACACAAATCAAATGTAGACCCTTTAACAGAAATCCTTCATTGAATGCTTGTATGTCTCTTCATGCTTACAGAACAATTTGTTAGTGCATTAAAGGTCAAACCCTAAGAATACAAATACTCATTTTTTTATGAATACAACAGATTGAATATAAAAAAACTGACATCTCGTCACTTTGAAGTAGTTGCTGAGAAAGAAGACTTTGTGCTTTTTTGCAAAAATAAGAAAAAGAAGAACTTAAGGTAAAAATGTAGAAAGTTTGCGATTGAAATTATTTCAGTTGTACTATACAACCTCCTGCTGCTCTTCGCATCACAAAGTGCCTCAGAATTTACTCATCCTACAAAACTCGCCCGCCGTTCTCTCAGGCTTATGTTACTTCAAGATTGGTGACTTTGCTGACGATGTGGGAGCGTCTGGGTACACATTCCAGGTCAAATTTACTCTCATATATGGTTGGGCAAAGCTTCCAGCGATTGTTTCGATAGATTCCCAAGTATGTGTAGACATCTGGCTTGTAGGAGAGAGGGCATTTAACCCCAGTGGCACGGATAATAGAGTCCAGCCTTATTACCTCATTCTCTTCAGTAAAGTTCTGATTATAGGCACAAATCACCTGTTTGCCCCCTGACTTAGGATTATGAGGGCTGACTTTCACAGAGGAGATCTTGCCATCCAGGGCTGCTCTGGCCACACACTCCCAGGCATGGTCCAACTTGAAGCCAGAGTCCAAGTGCATGAGCCACTTGCCCGAGAGCACACCATGGTTCAAGGCCAGCTCCTTCACTGTCTGGAAGCTGACAGGCCGGCCACTGGCCAAAAGTTTCTCCCAACTCTCCTGGAGGCCAGTTACATCCCCATTACCAGGGCAGTGGTTCGTGCCCAGCACAGCAATCCACCCCACAGGGCTAAGGCCACCTTCCTCATCACCAAACCTGCAGACCTGTGAAGGCCTGTTGCTCTCCAGCCAGCTGTCGAACTCGGACCTTGGAGTTCTTCTGGAGTCAAACACAATCCAGGGGTCCATGTCTGCAGCCATGGCTTCAGCTGCATAAGTCTCTGCAGCATAGGCGGTCTCCAGCTCTCCATCTGCAGCGGCCTCTTCTTCCTCCATAATGCTGGAAGTGTGAGGCTTACAAAACACTTGGTGTCTGTTGAAAGAAGAAAAGTGTTTCTTATTCAGATAATGAGAAAGAATTCTCTTATGTAATATCTGTGCTAGTGTGTCGGACTCCTAAACCCAGACAGGCGTGGACAGCTGGGCTGCCTGCGGATGTTTACGGTGATGCTAGTTAGCATGCTACAATAGCAACATTTATTAAAGAGTGAGCTCATGTAACGTGAGATCTAAATCATCTAAAAGATAATGTGCCATTCCGTCATCTTTCTTCCGTCCATAGCTGAAGTAAAACAAGCGAATTCAGACATGACGAATATATTTTATTTCACGTTTATGGCTCTGGTATTGTTGTTGTTGTAGTTAGCCTGCTAGCTAGCCTTCTGCCACCATCCATGTCTGTCACATGCATCATTTAGACAATATTTTACTGTAACTTTAAGACGACTGTATTTAACTATAAACCTAAAAAATATTCTAGACCACTGGAAAAGTAAAGCTTGACATAACTACTGAAGCCTAACTTTATGTTCCGCTCGACGATACGCTCCTAAGTTAGCCTCATTGGTTTGATGGCGTACTGAACGACTCTGAATTAACACAACTTAACATTTGACGAATATGCAACATACGTACCAATATGCACGTATCGAGGCCTGAATTCAGTACAATATAATGTGAAATAACATCAAGTTGCGGACTAAAAATGAACAGAACTTACACGTTATTTCAGATAAAGCATCTACCGCCCAAACCTTCTTCTTCTTCTGGACCTTAGCGGCTCTATGACCCGACGGAGCTTTTTCTGCCAGGCCAAACGAGGCATTCATGGACTATTTGAAAGCTCGGTTATTCTTCAGGATGTTGGTCCCACGACTGAGCACCCTTACCATTCATTCATTCATTCATTCATTCATTCATTCATTCATTCATTCATTCATTCATTCGTTCAACATGCAAACGTAGAAACAAAAGGGAAAGTCACAATACAAAACACTTTAGTTTTGCAAGCAACGCAAACAAACAAAAATAACTAACTAACTAACTAACTAACTAACTAACTAACTAACTAACTAACTAACTAAATAAATAAATAAATAAATAAATAAATAAATAAATAAATACCGGCATTAAAACGATATTTCCTTTTTAATGCACTATATATTTTACCCTTACTTATTGTCTTGACCTAGTTATACTAAATACTTAGAAATAAATCGTTAGAAATAAATCAATCCATTGGTTATTCTTACTCCGAAGGACTGGTTACCTATATCTGCTGTGAACACTTACCTTCGTGTATATATACATATAGCATACGTACATAGTATCTGTAAACAGAGTTTTGCAATCAACCAGCACACATACATACATCTATACACACCAAACTATGTGCAAGTACATGTAAACATATATATATATATATATATATATATATATATATATATATATATATATATATATATATATATATATATATATACAGACTTCACACATAATCCATAAACAAACTGTTCTGACGTGCAAAAACATTATTAAGCATTATTTTGATGATTTTTATCGTGTCGTTTAAATTTAGTCAGCAGGTCATTGCCAGCTGTGTCATTCTCATATCTAGCGGAATTTCTCCCATTTCAACCCTCAACGTTGGTTCTGTTTTTAATGGGTTGGCGTATTATGCTGATCCATGAACTAATAAAATACTGATCTTATGAAGAGCTGTTCGATCTGTTCCCCACTTTCAACCTAACACCTCAAAATACTCAAAATCTTTGCTTCCAATAGCTGACGTTTGTCTTTTCACGCTGAATCCCTTCCTGGAAAACATTGATACCCAATTATTCCGTTACCCCCCTGAACGCAACGAGAGAACGAGTGACGACGACGAACTGCTAACGAGTTAGCCTGTTAGCTCCTACTATCTAAGTGTGTGTGCGCGGTGTGAGAGGTTTATATGTGATCTAGAACAATATTCCAGGGATAATTAATTTTTATTTTAGCTTAACTATCCAGGTGAAACAAGTATGCCCAGCAAAAAGAAGAAATATAACGCCAGATTCCCTCCGGTAAGTTCAAACTTTGCCTAACCGGTGTGAAGACGTGCTAACGTTAGCAGACTGGAGCTAACTTCTCTGTGGAGCATGAATGAGATTCGGCCTGTTGTGTTCCTCACAGGATTAGCATCCAGCTAGAAAACGCATTTGAATTGAATTATACTCTACAATAGTTCTATTTTATCAAAGCTGCCAGTGCCCTCTGTGAAACTTACTAACATTTCTTCCCAGGAATAGCTTTGGTCCTTATAAGGCGTTTAAACGAGTTAACTGGATCATCCCCTAATTAAGGTTGTTTTTAGCATAGCTAGCTATGTGTAACTGTACCTCATTAATGTGCTTTCTGAATTTGCACCTTTTACATACTTTGGGGGCATTTGTCAGTGCTCATACTTTACCTTTACGACTCAGCATTATGTATGTGCTTGGCTTAACGCATGCATGAAATGCAAGTCAAAACAAGGGATGGTTTTGTTGGAAGATGCAAGGCAATGCACTAATTGACGGTGAGTGATCTTCGGATCATGCACTGAAAGTTGGATTAATTTAATGTTATTATGAAATCAATGACTTGCATTTGTCTTTACAGGCAAGGATCAAGAAGATCATGCAGACGGATGAAGAAATAGGCAAAGTGGCTGCAGCAGTACCTGTTATTATTTGTATCCTTCATGTCCAAATAAGTTCAACTTCCAAGTTTTTCCCCACCAACCTGGGATTTAAATGCAGAAAAAGAGATTAACACCTCAGCTGACATTCATTTGGTTCAGGGATCCTGAAAATCACTCCTTTGATTTGAAACCCTAACAAAACAAGAGTATTGAGTCTAGCACTGTGTCAGATTTTTCCTGCTTATTACAGGTCTTGCATTGCAAGTGACATCTGGGGTTGTTGGCAGGATAGAAAAAGACACTGTGAGCTCTTTATAAGGTTTTATCTGGAATATGACTCCTTAGTTATAAATGTTATGACTGTGCCTCAAATTTTTCAAGCTTAAGTGTAAAGATCTGAATGCTTTTGGGTCTGACAACATGAGTAAAATGTTTGTTTTTTCAGCATATGACACAAGCATATGCATGCATCTTTCCCTCCTTAATGTTGATGTCAGCGAGGGCCCTGGAGCTCTTTTTGGAATCACTGCTTACAAAGGCCTGTCATGTCACCCAGTCTAGGAATGCAAAGACGATGACAACATCGCATTTGTAAGTAGGCTATTTGTGTATGTGTGTGGGATGGAGCTGATAACTACAGGAAATATTATCAAGGTTTCATCAGCTTTCGCTAATATGAAGCTGAGCAGGTGTTCTGTCTATAAGTGAACGTGTTGTTAGTGCTTCCTTTACCTTGATGCTTAGTTAACACATCTAAATCCCCTCAGCTTCAAAGTGTTTCTTGTTTTCTGTCTCTAGCTGCTGCCAGCAGAATCTTACGAAGTGACTCAGAAGTTGAAGTAAATCTAAAATTCCCATGTCTCATTTTCTTTGTCACTTGTTGTCTTCTATAACTTTTCTTCCTAAACTGAAAGTCCATGTAAAGACAGAAATAAACCAATTCAAAAATCTTTTGTTTGCAGAAAGCAGTGCATCGAGCTGGAGCAGCAGTTTGACTTCTTAAAAGATCTGGTGGCAACAGTTCCGGACATGCAGGGTGAAGGGGAGGAGAACCACACAGAAGCGGGAGGAGAAAAAGTCTCACGCAGGTATCAGTCTCACATGCACACATACTAACACGCCTTTAGATGTTATTCTTTGGGCATTTTCTGCCTGAAGTGGATGCAACTCCTGATGAAAGACAGGAAATGTTGGGAGTAGAGAGTGGAAGATAACATGCAACAAAATGTCATGGCCTGGAGTCAAGCTAGCAACCACTGTGATGAGAACTACAGCCCTCAGTGTAGAGGCAGTGCACTCAAACAGCTAACCAGAATCCTGTACTAACACATTTTTAATGGCACCACCAATTTAAAGGCATTAAATGGTCAACATTTCAAAACTGACACCAGGAACTAAGATCTACAAGGTTCTGGAAGGGCATCAAAGAGTGAGTCAAATTTGCACAGCCCCACTGACAAACTGTCTAAAGGTAGGAAAACTCTCAGACAACATTCAAAGTTGAGCTAACACCGCTGAACACAGGACGACAGTCTGTGGGTAAAAAAAAAAGTCAAACTATTGAACAGTTTTGATCTTACTGTGTGTGGTGTGCTCCAATAATCTCAACACAGCTCACCACACACATGATAATTCTGTTCCACCACCGATCTAGAATCTCGTCCTTCCAGACAGAAATCTCACGTGACCAAATTAGATCTAACAAAAATGTAGAAGAAGAAACATAGCAACAGATAGCAACAATCGGCTAACACCAAACGCAACATGGAAGAGGACATAGAAGAGGGAATGATGGTGGTTTTGGCACTATTTTTAACAGAAGGTTCACAAAACAAAAAAAGAAGAAAAGACTAGAAAAAATCCTGGAGACGGTGGGAACACAGACTTTCCTCACAGACTTTCCGTGTCAGGTCAGCCATGCTTGTTTTTGTTTACGTCTGCTTCCTCGTTCCGCAGTCAGCTTGCCTCCTGATTGGCTACATTCCATTCAACATCGCAACTCACAGAGTCATGACTCAGGAGTCGTCGGCTTTTCCCACACACATGAAGATTTTTGGAGAGAAATATTGAACAAGTTTAATATTTACGATTGTCGGCCCATTTAGAAGCTGATTATCAGGACAAATTCACTCTTAATGCACATCAGACCACAGGATGATCTGATAGGATAATCTGATAAGATAATCAGGCGTTTGCCGTCCTTGGTCGGGAAAGAGGAAACAAAAACAGCCTGATAATCTTTATGTGCGTGCCCTGCTTAAGGCCTGTGCTGGTTACTCATAGCCTGGAATAATGTAAATATTAAGAAGTCATTTAACTCAGTGGTAGTGCTGGTGCTGAAGAGCAAGGAGCTCAATGAAGAATTCAGTGAAACGCACTCACACCCAACTGTCCACAAGCAAGGAAGCATGATATGGAGCAGTTTTTGACCCTCTAACATGCTAAAAGTAGGTTTTTATTTTAGCCCATTAAAATTAATGCAAGAAAGAAAAAGATCTCAGGGAATTAATGTATAAATCACACGATGTCTGCAGGGGTTTGTCAGTTTCTCATTCAGTCATTTGACATGAAGACATGAATACCTCATTACAAACAGGAGAGCAATCTATGTGTGGCTACTGTAATTGGTATGGACTAAAGTGAGGTTTGTTTTGTGATTATAGATTAATTACAAAAAGAAGAACAAGAGCGATCACACTTTTTCCTCTCTTCAGAGGGGGAACTAATTATTGAGGATTGTAGAGGAGAAAAAGCAGTATCGACTGCAGATCAGACTCTGGCACCGCGGCTGAATTGAAGCAGAGAAGTTGGCGAAGAACTACACATAAATTAAATGAGCAAGAAGACTTTTTTTCACTGAAGTGTGGCTGATTGGATTGTGATTCAATTTAAAGTGGTTGTAAGTATAGAGTATTTAGAAACTTTTTCTCAGCTGGGGGAGTGAGACATGGCGAGCGTCTTTGAATATAAATGGCTGAAAGTCATTTCCAGCCGCAAACCGTCTGTGTTTATGCAAATGATGTTGATTTCTGCTGCAGGACAACTTTCAGACCAAACAGTCAAGGATGGTCTGTAGGTTCATGTTGCATGGCCATGACTGAACTCTGTCCAAAAGCTACATCCCACTAAAGCTGCAGGTTCTTTTACATAACACACAATTCTTCTTCTTCTTCTTCTTCTTCTTTGTTTTCTGTCCAGGGGTCGAAAACCAGGGTCTGGCCGCAAGAACGGAGGAGCCGGCTCCAAAGGCAAGGACAAGAAGTTGTCTGGCACAGAGTCAGAGCAAGAGGTGGGAGTTTTTATTTTGCATACACAGAACCACAGACATCTACAGTTTGAGCTCATGAAAATAGATCATTATGTAATAAACCATTAAATATTTCATCCTGGATTTTGCTGGGTCACCATTTATCACTGTATGAATGGTGCATAAGCCTGCCTGCAATGAAACACTGAACTAAAGAAAGCCTTTTTAAACTTGAAACCAAAACTGCCTAAACTACTGTGCATGCAAAGCTGGATGGTTATATTTGATGGACATTTATATTAACTTTTGCATCATCAAAATGAATTTACATTTACATTTTTGGTTTCATCCTGAAACCGTTGTTGTGTAAATGGGGCCACAGATACTTCTTACAATCAGAATTCATTTTGGGTAACAAAGGAAGTACTAATGTCATAAACAAACAAACATGAAATATTTCATCCCGAATTTTGCTGAGTCATACTTAAATTTTGGGTGCAAAGTCATCACAAAACCATAGAGTTTGTAGGTGAAGCTGTCTTGTGCTTTGGTTGTACCACAGGAGCTTAACATGGAAACATCCAAAAAAGAGTGGGAGAAAAAAGTCTTTTTACATTTGTATCAGGATTTTTTGTTTTTACAATTTAAAAACCAATTGAATCGCAATTTAAATTGAATCATCATCCCAGAATCGCAAAAGAATCGAATCGGGAGAGAAGCGTGTGGTCCCAGCCCTAGAAAATAAAGTCACAGAAATAACTTCTTTCTTTATCTGTGGTCAGTCAGTGAAAGTAGCTTTCTTAATGGGCCGTGGTGCAGTTTTTCCTCTCATGCCTGATTATGATGGTCCCTGAACAGGAAACCTGTTAGAGGTCATCTTTCTAACTTACTGACTGGATAAAACGAGAGAAATTTTTTAGGTAGCTTTTTTAAGAAGCAGTTTGAATCGAAAAGAATATTTTTATTGCAATGTTTTGGTTATAGACTTAAGCAAAATGTTTCAAAAAGCAAAAATTTAGCTTGAAAAAAGTCTATGACCAAAATGTTGCAATAATAAAAATAATCTTTTCTGGAAGTTGGCCAGTTGGCTGGATTTTTTTCTTCTGTTACTTTGGACTTCTGCCTCTTCTTCCTCTAATTTTATGTCCTTTTGTGTTGGATAACATAAAGTCAGTGATTGATTTATTCTACAGCCATTATCAGTCAATGTTAAGTGTTCATTTACAAAAAAAACAAAAAACAAAAACAAAAAACAAGTACAACAAAAAGAAAACACCTGCAATATTCTTTTTAAGTGTCGTTGAAGTTCACCTCAGTCCTGAAGTCTGATCTGCATGATTCAGTTAAGACGCCTCACCTGTTTCTTGTCTTGAAAACAGGACGACTCTGAAGACAGTGAGACGGACGGAGAGGAAGAGGACGGCTCTCAGTCAAGCACAAACCTGCAGGCTGCATCCAGGTTCCACAGGTACAGAGACGCAGCGTGTGTTTATCCAGACAAGAAGTTTCACTCTGAGCATCACAGTTCCCGTCTTAAGAATCCAAGCACAGACTTCTCTGAAGAGGAGAGGATTTCTGTGTTCTTCCTCTTGAATTTTAGATGGCCTGATTTGAAAGGTTCCCTTGACATTGTTTGGACGATCACAGCTCACATTACAAATTCAAAAAGGTTGTGAATTTCAGGCATGAACATGCAGGGGGTGCTGTTTCATTACTTATGAGATCAGAAAGCATCGCTGTGTCCCTCATCCCTCCTGGTTATGATAGTTTTAAAAACAGTTTGTAAACATTAGATAAAACTTACAGCACATGGTTCACTCAAACCATCTTCTCTGTCTGTTTAAAGCACCGCTTTGACTGTTTTCGTGTGTATAGCATCTGTTCTTGTTTCTATGAGATGATTTAGCTCCTCTTCCTGCACCCCCACAGCTCAAACGCACCCCCCCAGTTCATGCATATGGGCAACATGGTTCCGATGGGCGCCATGGCTCCAGCACAGCCTCACAGCGGCATGGCCTTCGCTCCTCACCCATCAATGATGAGCGTGGCACCGCCTCCCCCAGCCCCCGCGCCACACAAACAGGAGGACGACGATGACGAAGACTATGACTCTTAGCTCCCTTTTGCCTCCTACGACACTCAAACACACACATACACACACACACACACACACACGCTCTCTCGACATAATTTTTGATTTCTTAAGATGATCCAGCGGCGGGCGAAGGACTCTTCATCACAGCCCTCAGGAGCCGGCTCAGAATGACACCGCTGCGGGAGATTGGAACCTGGCTGTATATTATGTGTTTTAATTTTCTTTTTAAAAAAGGTTTTATTTTATTGTAGAAGAGAATCCAACGGGGATGTTTTTTAACAAGTCGGTCCTTCTATTTTGAATATCAGAATTGGCAGTCGTCACTGTTTTTTTGCCATGAGCCCCCGCAGACCGGATAGGTGTGGTTTATGTTTCCTTGTACCTTTTTTTTTTTTTTGGCACTTTTTCTTTCCTCCCAAATTCTCTGTAGTAGGCATTTTGAAGTGAACTCAAACCCTCAGGACTGCTGAAAGAAATCTGTAAGTGTTTTCCAAAGTCTCATTACAGCCTCGTACATAATCAGCAGTTTGTTGGACGTATTTGAAAAGTGGTCGGCACTCGTGGAGCAGAAAGGAGCCCGTCGTCTCCTCCATGAAGTGTTCTGTTACTCCGTTATCGATCAGCTATGAAATACTGCTGCTCACATGAGAGCCGAACTTCCCGGCTTTGTCATGACTCGCTGCTCAGTCCGATTGTCAGGCTGTAACATAAACAAGGAAGCAGGTGTATTCTTGCTGTAGGTTAGCTATCCACAGCTCTTTCTTTGCATTAGTCTCTATTTTTAATTCACGTTTTTATCAAAGGAATGTTAACCTCTCATGACCGCAGCCCTGAAGTCAAACATATCAGCAGGTTAATGATTTACATCCACTTTGTTGTTGTTTTTGACCCCCTCAGTTGGCAGTTGTACTTTGTATATTATTTTATATGACCAGAAAATTCCCCTAGACGACCCATCAAAACTTTACTGCGACTTGGACCATAACTTTGTTTTTAAAGTTGTTTGTGTCTTTTGTCCACCCTTTATTTCTATTTTGGCCCTCTTGTATAATTTCCCAGTAATTCACTCCTCTATTGTTGACATTTTTTTTTTCCTCTTTTAGCTTGTTTTAAAAGTATCAATTGAAGCAGAGATGGGGCTTCCCATTTATGTCAGTCTCAGTATGAAATGTTACAGTTGACACTGTATTGTAAACTTTTAACATTCTTTTTATTTTGTATGGGTGAAATAAAGTTCATATTTCAATTAAGAAAACAAGCCTCACTCTGTTGTGTACCAGGAAGTAAAGACACATACTGTATCGGCACAAGACACTTCACAGAAACTGTGGGTCTGGACCAAACTTTGTTATATAAATTTATATATAATTCTTTCCACACCCCTGACGAGTCCCAGAGCAGAACCCGACTCACGATGAAAGGTCATCTGTATCATGTAACGGGAGAAGAGGTGTTGACGGGGTGTTTTTCCGCCTCTGCATCAATTTTATTATACAGATAAATTGATTTTAAATGAATTTTTTAAAAAGCTTTTTCTTATTCCTTTCAAAAAATATGTTCGAATTTTAAATTAATAAATTTGAATTTAAACCCTGGGTTAAAACTTTTTTTTCAATGTAGGATTTTTTTTTTCTGGCAAAGTAAGAATTTAGAGATTTTAGTTCAAAAGAATCAAGACAGTTTTCAAGTTTGTTTTTCTCACAATTATAATTTTTAACTGTAAACATGTATATTTTAGTATATTTTACATTAAAGCACACATTATGTATTGGTTTATTATTATTATTTTACTACTCTTTAAAAATACAATAATAAAAACAATAATAGAACAAAGAAATTAGGGATCTAAGCTATCACAGTTAAAACTTGCACCTCTTGGCTTTAAAACCTCTCCTGTCTTTATATTTTACATATCCAGCATGAAACCTCGCCGTGCGAACTCCCACACCTGCAGCATCTTGTATAAAAAAATTCAAGGTGTTTTTTTTTGTTTTTGTAGTGATGACTTGACTCTTTGCAAACCTGCACCCTTGTTGTTTTTTATTATTATTATTTTGTTTTTGCTTGGTAAAATAAAAATGTTTCCCATGGATGCTTATTTTCCTTTCCAGTGACTCATTCAACCTGAAAAACAAGAGCTGCTATTTATCCTCAACAGAGCAGCCTCGTCTCGGTATTTGAATCAGATAAGTACAAGACAGCACAGGTTGGTGGAGAGGTTTTTTTTTTATTACAGAGAGGGGGATTGTTAGCATCATGGACACCCACTCTTCTTCTCCCTGAGTGTGTGTCCAGCCCCCTTCCTCTTCCTCCTGCCTTATGTGTTTTTAAACCGTCTATTTTGCTGTGTAAATGTAGCCGCCTCTTTTGTAACCCCCCTCCCCTCCTCCACCCATCAAACCAAGCAGGCAACCCTGAGCCTGGGCCGCAAAAACAACTGCATCCTTCCTGCACAAGCGTTGACTCAGCGGACTGTGAGGAGGGTGGGGTTAGCTCTGTGGGTTAGTGTGTATGGATGAGGGAGGGGGGTGTGAGTGGATGTAGGTGGTTGACTTTAGGAGGTCGGTGTCCAAACAAACGGCCGCCGTGGGGCAGGGAAGGAGGGAGAGGAGGGGGAGCCATCAAAGAGCGAACAGAAGGAAGCACACTGTTTCCACACAGCAGCCGGCGGGGCCAAAGGTGGCCCTCTGATTCCCATCCCCTCCCATGAAGACTTTAAGAGCTCTGAATAAAAAAAAAACACGAGAAAGTGTGACCAAGAGGAATTCCCTGACCTTTTTTTCAAGAATAAAAGCTTTATATCACGAGGAAGCTTAAAAAGCACATGTTTAAAATGCACCTTGTGTTTTCGCCTGGATCTGACGCACACCAGGAACCAACTCATTAACATGCCTCATATCTGCTCCTCAGGCTCAAATAATGTCTGAGCCCCAGCCTCGTAACAATGACTAATCTGTTTGATTTACAGTTTCAGAGATACTGTACAAACAAGATTATCTGGAAAAATGAAATAAGGACGCAATATGAAGAAGTAGAAAGAAAAACCTTGAGGTTTGGATCAGTTTTTGACATTTTGACTCTTTTCTTTCAATGTGAAAAATGAAAAAACATCAGGGCCCATATTTACCAAGCATCCTGAGGCTAAAAGTAGCTCTCAGTGAGGTCATTCCAAGAAAAATCTTAGAATTCCTCTTATTCTGAGATATTTCTTAGAATTTTCTCTTGGTTAGACAAAAGTTATTCACAAAACATCTCAGGCCTTTAGAGAGCTCCTAAGGTGAAACAGGAGGAGGGAGGAGGACTTTAAAGAAGACTAAGAGTGGATGGTGATGCTGGTACCAGACTTTCCCAACATGCTAAATACAGTCTGCCACCTGTGACAGCTGATTGGCTGCTGATCCAGCCACTAAACAGTCCAAAATGAGCAAAAAAATTCGAAAACATTCATACAATCAATATGAAAGTTAGCAAAGTCAGCTGCTTAAATGGTGGCTTACAACATGATTTGATAACAACTTGCTTGTGTGCTGCAATCTCTGCTCTCACTTGGGATTGCAGCATGTACCAGCGCTCCTCACACTTGTTGCTTGTGCGCACAAGGAGAGGTAAAGACGCAATGATTTGTTGGAAGATGCACTCCCAGGTCTGCCTCTATCCTTTGTAAACGAGGCACATTCAAACATTTTGAAGCTGTCAGTTAATTTAATTTTGCTGAGTTTCATCATCATGAGACACCACCCCAATTCCAGTGAAGCTGGGACGTTGTGTAAAATGTAAATAAAAACAGAAAACGATTTGCAAATCTTGTTTACCAATATTCAGCTGAACAAGACAAGAAATATATTGTTCAAACTGATAAACTTTATTCACTCATTTTGAATTTAATGGCTGCATTACACTCCTAAAAAGCTGGGACAGGCTCATGTTTCCACTGTGTTCCATCACCTTTCCTTTTAACAACACTCAATAAGTGTTTGTGAACTGAGGACACTAATTGTTGAAGCTTTGGAGGTGGAATTCTTTACCATTCTTGATTGATGAACAACTTCAGTTGATCAACAGTCCGGGGTCTCTGTTGTCATATTTTGTGCTCCACACATTTTCAATGGGAGACAGGTCTGGACTGCAGGCAGGCCAGTCTAGTACCTGCACTCTTTTACTACAAAGCCACGCTGTTGTAACATGTTCAGAATGTGTCTTGGCGCTGTCTTCCCTTCACAGATAGTCAAGTTAGCCAGGTCACATCATGTCAGCTCAAATATTTTCATCCTTTGGTTTGAAATCCAAGATGGTGACTGCATAAATTCTCAGGTTTTCGACAACCTCAAGATGATTTTACTTAAACTTAATTCTGCCTACATTTTCATCCCGTATTAATTTCCTGTTGGAGTTTTGCTTAAGACAGAAGTGTTGCCTCCATTTCTGCGGAGGACAAGTTTGCGAGCTTTTCTTCAATGTTGCATCAGAAATTTGCTCATAAACCAGTTATAAAAAGGGGGGAAAAGTGAAAAAGAGAAAGAAAAATTTTCATTGCCAAAGCAAAACTTTGAAAGTAAGATAACTCTCTATGGAAAAAAAATGTTTTAAATAAGCGGCTCATCGCTGTGTCTCAAGGCAAATACAGATCCAGTAAACCTTATATCAGGAGTTTGAACAGCTCTTCCACCACACTGGCTAAGTAGTCAATTTAACAGCACAAAGAATATTAAAAGCACAAAAAGCTTCAAATGTAAGCTAGAGGACAAACCTAAAACTCCTTTTTGTGCAACGTGATGCAAGGCAAAGAGGAAATCTTCACCAAAAGTCCTAAAAAATACTCCTAACAGCAGTGTTTGATCCTCTTTGGGGAGTTTTTAAATGATCTTCTGTCCTTGACTGTTTGGACTGAAAGTCCCTAAATCTCATCAAAGAAACATTCAAAACTGTTTTTACAGTGAGAGACAGGAGCCAAGACACCATTTTTTCAGAACTTGGTACTAAATATCGCTATAATTATTCATATTAAATGTTTAAAGATCAATTTTGAGTTGCCACATGTTAACCACTGTGCTCATCACCTCTTCTTTTAACAACACAACACACAGTCCAGTTTATGAGACCAGAAAATGAAAATGAGAGCCTCGTTCTTCGATGTTATTTCAGCTTCTCAAGGGTTCAAGGCCTCTTTTGTTTAATTTTCCAGAGAGGTTTATATATATATATATATATATATATATATATATATATATATATATATATATATATATATATATATATATATATATATATATATATATATATATATGTATATATATATATATATATATATATATATATATATACATTTATGAAGAGAGGAGTTCATAGATGTGTCAAATATTTTAATGCAAGTCAAGAGAATACTGCAGGCAGGTCAGTTTATCTCCTGGACCCTTCTACTACAGAGCCATGAAGTTGTAATCTGTGCGGAACGTTGTTTGGAATTGTCTTGCTGAAATTTGTGTAAGGTCTTCCCTAAAAAAAGGTTTTGTCTGGCAGCATTTGAGGCTCCAAAACCTGTTGTTCATGCATCCCTGTAACATCATCAATGCAGGATTTTATAGCTTCTGGATCAAGTATGGTTTTTCTCTGTGCATGGGACAGTTTAAACCTGCATTTGTTAGTGACAGTGTTCACAGAAAATGCTTTCTAGAGATGATTTTGGGCCCATGCAGTGACTTCCACTCCAGAGTCATGTCCTTTTGTTACAGTCCTTTCCCCCCAGATATTCTCTATATTTTATTATATTATGCAGTGCAGAAGTTGAATTCCACAAACCTCTTTGCAGTTTGATGCTGAGGGACATTATTCAAAAGCTGTTGATCTATTTACTAACACGTCCCTCACAGAGTAATAAAACTCTTCCTGTTTGTCTTTGACTGCCCTCATTACCTGGAACATCTGTTCTTACCGCTCTTATTTGTTACATGGCCTTCTCAGGGTTTTTTTTTTTCCCGTCCCAACTTCTTAAATATTAATTCCATATAGTTTTATTCAACCTTTATTTAACCACACTGTAGATATGTTGCAAGCATGATATTCAAAAAGGGCATGCCCCCCCCCCATTAAAGTCCAAAAGAATTTGGTTTCAAAATGTATGGTTTGTAGCACTATTATCAATAAATGTGATTTGTTAACTATCAAAACCTTCGATCAAAATTTTACACAGCATCTCAACTTAAATAGACGATGTTGGACAAAAATATGACAGCTCTTGTGCTCAACAGGGTCAATAGATTAAGTGAAGTAAACAAGAATAGATTGAATAGGTCTTTCTTTTATTTAATAAGCAAATTATAACACAATAACCCAGGAAATTGGTTTAACAAATTACACTCTAACTCTTAAATAACCAAAGACTGTCAGAGACTTGGCCTGTTTGACTCTTTTAATTTGAAGGCACACACTTCCTCTTCCTTTAAACTCTTATTTTCTATGAACTTAATGCAGCTCCAGCTTTGTGGCCTTGTGACAGTGTGAAGTCAGCATGGATATTACCATTATCATACAGGAAACTAGACAATAAAAATAAAAAGCGCTGAAAAGAGAAAACTTGCTTCACGTGAATGGACAATTACTTTTTCATTAAATGAAAGTTGATTTTTCATCACTGGTAACACAACATATATCAAAGAATCTAAAATATGAATTACATTTTGGTTTGTTTAACACTTATGTTTACCACATAATTCCATACATGTTCTTTCTTAGTTTTGATGTCTTCTGTATTGATTTAAAATGTAGAAAATTAAAAAAAATCAAACAAAAAAAAACATTGATTGAGAAGGCATGTCCAAACTTTTGACAGGAAATGTACCTTTTCGAGTTTGAAAAACATTTAAGGTAGCACCTTAAGTTACTGCTCTCCTGTGTTATACACAACAACATAACACCTGTATGATAGCTACACACCATTAGTTAATGAGAAAATGTACGTCACTCCCCCCCCCTCCATTAGTTAGTGCACTGTTCAGGCAGCCCAGTTTCAAAAGTCTGGACCATAGACTGTATATTATTAGGACTTAGTTTCTGTGACATCATCCATCTGTTTCTGATGCAAAGTTTTGGAGCCCATCGTTCCATCTGTAAATTAACTGTAAAATACTTTTTTTATTAAGCAAAGTGTCCTGCACATTGATCTGATTTCTGTTTTAGTAAATATGATTTAAAAGATTAATTTAAACTGAAGCAAACATTTGCATTTGTAATAGCATTTTGCTTTCCTTAAACACTAAAGCTAGTTTTTATTCCTGTTACCCAGAGTTCATTCTTATTTTGTTATTTCTAAATAAAAAAAGAAAAACAAACAAACAAAAGACCCCTTTTCAGTTTTTCTTGTTCCATCATTTATCACCTGTTCAATAAATTACATTAAAAAAGTTCACCATCACCTTTTCTCCCAACTCTCGACTCTTATTTTGTTAGTTCTGACCGGAAATAGAGTTGTTTACTGCGCCTACCTTGACTTTGTTGGTCATCTGACTCTTTTCCTGTTGGGAGAGAAAAAGTTTTGTAACCCCACCCTCTTCACTGACTGTAAGCACAGACGTAGAAGTGGTTCGAGGTCCTGACGACTGAACGCCGACCGAGGAAGAGGAATATGATCACAAGTTATGATGGAGTTATTGCGTTGTTTGGATACCAACACTAACAACTTGTCCACCGAACTGCGCCGGGCCATGCGCTCAACCCCACTGTGGAAGTAACGGGATTTTATTGTTGCCAAAGCACACAAAGTGCAGGTTTGGAGAGCTCTTCCTGTTACAGAGTGGTCGGATTTCTGAGTTTTTAAGTTGTGCTGAAGTCCAGCGCGTAGCGTGCTTCTGATACCAACGTAAGTATGGATACTCTCGCGCTAAAGGATGCGGGATTTCCTGCGGGAGCGCCGCGCAGTTGCGTTCAGACTCGGTTATTGGAGGTTTGCGCTCAATAATGCGCCTTGATCAGCCCAGAAAGTTGTCGTAAAACACTGGTTGGCTGGACTGAATGCTCCTTTTCCTGCTATTCTTCTCCTCTACTCAGCGCTTCCTGCTTGTGGTGGCCACTGCACTTAATGGCTAAAAATACATAAAAACTCCAAATGGACATCTAAATGTTGTGGGAACATTTGCTGCATTATGAATATCTGAAAACAACTTTTGGACAGCCGTGTTTTTGTTCTTTCTCTTCTGAAGGTCAGATCTCAACAGGTGGCACTTTGAATGAGGAGGAGAGGAGCGAATTTCCCCTGGATGAAGACATTCAAGAGCCTCTTAAATATAAGCTGATGAAATGATATTATGCTCACACCATGCTTTGGGAAACCACATCACTTGAACAGAGAGAGATTAAGTGAAAACAGAAGTGCTTTTCTGAGTTTTGACAATCTTAATCAAATGATCTGATTCTGTATTTAAAAATGAAGATGTTTGGTATTTTATGTCTCTACGAATGAAAGAGGATCATCCTTCAGTCATTTTTAAATCTCCTCCTGAAGCCCTCTTGTTGGTCCAGCTTTTGAACACATTTCACTGGTCCCTGATGAACCAACAAGAAAGACAGGAAAGGGAGCGAGGCGCAATAAAGTACTCCTTTGTACTTTATTTTCAGACCCTTGGGGTGCAGAATCAGATCCAGTCAAAACATCTGCTTGAGGCTCCATGGAGCCGCTGAAGAACATATTCACTCGAGGCCCGCTGTCCAACTGGAAGAATTTGGATCAATCGCAAAAAGGGAACTTCACCAACCCTGTGTGGACGGCCTTATTCGACTATGAGGCGTCGTGTAAAGATGAGCTCACGCTGCGTAAAGGCGACCTGGTGGAAGTCCTGTCACTGGACTCAGAGATATCTGGGGATGAGGGCTGGTGGGCAGGGAAGGTCAACAATAAGGTGGGTATATTCCCATCCAACTATGGTTCCTTCAAGCCGAATGGATATGGGAAACTTCCAAGCACTGGCGTTGTTGGCGAGCTTAGCCCAGCCGTGGTTGGAGAATTTGAACCTGAGGCGGTGGATTTCCGGGAGCTGAGTCTGGAGGAGGTCATCGGGGTCGGGGGATTCGGAAAGGTGTATCGCGGTACATGGAGAGGAGGGCTGGTGGCTGTGAAGGCTGCCCGGCAAGACCCAGACGAAGACATCAGTGTGACGGCGCAGAACGTGAGGCAGGAGGCGCGTTTGTTCGCCATGCTTACTCACCCGAACATCATCGCCCTGAAGGGGGTGTGCCTTCAGGAACCCAACCTGTGCCTCATCATGGAGTACGCCTCAGGGGGGGCACTGAGCCGTGCGCTGGCTGGCCGTCGGATCCCGCCTCACGTCCTGGTGAACTGGGCTGTGCAGATAGCTAAAGGGATGTTATACCTGCACAGCGAGGCCATTGTTCCAGTGATCCATCGGGATCTCAAGTCCAACAACAGTAAGTCACCGAGAACTCTGGTTCAAATCACAATCAGAAATACTTTATTGATCCCCAAGGGGGAAGGTGCTTTTTGGTTTACAGCTACTCCCATTCAAAAATATGTTGAGATATAGGAAAGTACAAAATATAAGCATGAGTATCATATAAAAATTGAAATAGATTCAAAAATAACACAAAGAAATATGTCATGAATTTGAAACATGCACTCTACCTGCAACTGGGGAATATTGAGATACTGAAACAAGTTAATAATGATTGGAAACCATCTCCACTTGATTTGGTTTAGAGATAAATCATGATTTGGGTTTAACAGAGTATCATTTCAATTTTTTATTTTTGGTTTAATATGACCAATACATGGATTTTTTTAAACTAATTTGATCAAAAACCTCCAATATTAACCTGTTTTTCTTCTGTTAAATTCATATTTGACGCATTCGCAACACCTGACATCAAACACACAAAGCTGTCATATCTGCTGACCTGGATGTGAGAAGCTGCTGGTCTGTCAGGGTTAGATTGATGGGTATAAATACTTCAGACATGTTTACAGGCCCCTCAGTGTGACAGCGTGGCCCCTGGCAGTGATTGAACACGGTGTACTAATGTGTACTAAAGGTGCTCAAGGCTCCTCTCTGCGTGAACGAGGTCATTTCTTGAAAAATTTTCTTGAATTACTGACTCAAATGTCTCATTAGTCTGCCGTCTAACACATCAGCTCTGTGATAAAGCATTCAAATCATAGATCAGCTTGAACAACATCAATCATGTGACTCTCCAAAAATGTCTCCAGGCCTGCAAATATGTTGTTGTTTGCTAAAAAGAAAAAGAAGTGCTGTGTTTTGTTAGAGAAGGTCAGGAATTCTCAAGGAAGCTTTCCTTCTCTGCGCCGTCACAGCTCACACTTTGGACTTTGATGCGTTTCAGAGGGGAGCTGGGAAGTTTCACTTCAGTGTTTCGGGTCCCTGCGGCAGACACGTAGGCATTGGACCTTGTCATTAAAGCCACACTGCAGAGAGATGTATTGCTGATAAAGCTTTCTGTCTGCCTTTCTGGACTCTTTAACGGTGCTTTTAGTTAACTTAAACACCGAGTCTCTCTCTGTTATTATCATTCTTGAGATGCAGCATATAATCCCTGTCAGCTCTGCAAAGATTTCCTTCCTCCCTCAGCTTATCCTTTGTGACAGCAGATCTGATCTTTAAAATAAAAAGAGATACTGTTTGCTCCTTGTTTAACCAGGAACCACACAAACGTCCAGTACAGTAGATTCTTAGAATGTGACGTTGGTTTGGAGCACTTCTAAACTTCCTTGAGCCTTAGTTTATTTAGAGCAACAAAGAATACCAGATTCCTTTTGAAATCTCTTCTTTGAACATCCACCTTTCCTTCATCATCTACTCACTCTCTTATCACTCCAGTGTCGGGTTATTTCCTGACCTCCCTCCACTGGAAAAAATGTCTCCTGTAGAGCATAAGAAAGTGGATTGTGTGTCAATATAGTGTTTTTATATGAGGCAGGCCAAAGCCAACACAATCCCTCTCTCTGTGCAGTCAGAGATCGTATCACTCCTCTGCCTCCTCCTGCCTTTTTTAATTCTTCTCTGGATCTTTGTCCCTGGCCTGCCCCTACATGTACAGCCATAACCCTGTTGTGCCACTGAGCAATATCCTGTTGTGGCGGTGGAAGGGGGTGGGGGTCATTTCAAAAGGCGCTCTGTCACTGAGAAAATGTGCTGCGGCGCTCTATGTGAAGTGACGACGGGTTTTAACGCACAGGTGCATGAGCATCCCAACACAAAGGCACCATAAAGGACGATTACACCCCGTAATAACGCTTCAAAACGTCTCTCACTGGAGGAGTTAGGCCTGACGGTACAAAATGTACTGACGCTTCATCTGTAGATCTTGGATTTCGGTGTCAGTTCCTCAGAATAGTGATGCAAGTTCTTCTTTCTAGAGCTGCCATTTTGCGTCGGCAACTCTGCAATCACAGAGAAATCTGACAAAGAGGGGGCGGCTTTACTGAAGCCTCAAGTGGACAAAATACAGGGAGAGGAGAGGGGAATCTCATAGAAATAATGGAGCCAGAAAAATCCACAATCTCAGTTAGTATGTTGGCTTACTTAGATTCCTGCTCTTTGATTATTTATACACACAGAAACTTTACAACCCAAACTTAAAGTCAGTGTAAGACAAAATCACAAACTGATCACAAATGTGTTTCCTTAAAACATGTGAAAACCATTCAGCCATTTAGGATTTAATTGTGGAGCTCGGTTTCAAATTCCTGTGTTCAGGATTTAATGGGCGGGTCAGAAATCATAGCCGCGCTACATCACAGAACCATCATTAGCATAACCCCGCCCCCTGCTGCTGAAGCGGTATAAATACATTCAGCGCATTAGCTTCTCTGGTTTTCCTGCTCGCTTTCGATAGCATCTGTAATGTATCATCTGTATATCAAAAGTAACTGTATTAGTCTAGGCTATAACGTTACCAGTCAGTGATCCATGTTGCTAAATGTGATAAATGGAAGAAATAAATGATCATTCTGATGTAGACTGTGAGGAACGAGGCTGAGCTGTATCAGTGTCTGACTCAGAGTCAGTTTCTGGCTCTGATGGATCAAACAGGTGGGGCTGGCTCCGCCCCATCACGCTGCTAGCGCTAGCTTCCATCGTTACTGTAGGTAACGTCCTTGTACAGTACATGGAGGCGGCTCCTCTCCTGCGTGTGGGCGTGGCTCCAGCGCCTCTAATGGACATGCCCCCAGCATTCCACAGCAGAGAGAGGTGTTTATTTTTCCATGATTTTAAAACCTAATTTTATATACTTAGTAATTTTTGGAAGTTTTGGAGTTTGTCACACCACATTTCTGTGGTGTGACAAACTCATGACACACATTAACTGCTGCTTTACACAAACTTTAAAGCCTGTTCATGTCAAGGAGCCTCAACAAAAAATAAAAAATAAAAATAAAAAAATAGGACCTTTTTTATCCTACAGATCTGTTTGATGAATTATTTCCACCATCTTCTGTTCCCTCTCACAGATCACATCTGCTTCATCGTATTATTTTCCTTTATTTGAGTGAGTATGCAGCATTAGAAAAAATATTATATTTAATTAACAAAGACAAATGTCTTACAGTACCCCTTGACATACGGCGACAAATCACTCTGCTAAGATGAGATTGCTAATTAGCTTGTTAGCTTTAGCAGGTGTCAGGGCTGGTTATTAAGGGCGTTCTTATCCCTCACTACACCTGCTTAAATATCTCTCTTTGGCTTTTTATGGACAGCTGTTTGGACAGTAATAAGGGGTTTTAAGTGCATCAATCAGCACCTGTCTTAAGAGTGCTGACATATTTCTCTGATGGAGTCGAGCAACGACAAAAAACGCATTAACCTACCATTAAAACATCAGAGCTCCCTCAGGTTGGTAAAAAACATATTCCTGTGGGGGTTTGAAGCAGATACTCCCAGTTAATGATGGTTTAGTGACTCTTGTGTTTCTGTTTTCACTAAACTTCTGTGGAACATGAGCTCTGGAACACATGCTAATAAATCTTTATGTTAGAAATACCTATAAGACCTGTAAGACCTATACCCAGGGATTAAAGTTCCCCGTCTATGACAGACTTCTGTCAATTTCAGAATTGTTAGAATTGTAGTCAGAGAATAAGAGTCCAGCAGACTGCTGTGCAGAGAGCACAAATGGTGCAAACTAAGAAAGCAACCTTAAATTCAGCTCTTTAAAGATTGGTGGAACAAATTCGGTGGGAATTTCATGGATCTTGCACCGCCATGCTTCTGCAGCAGCGCAAAATGGACAAACTAGAAAAATGATTTGTTTTTGTATTTAATAAGACGTTTTTTGTGAGGGTAAAACTCAACAAATGGAGGTTCATACTTATCATGCACTGATGAGACTCATCGATCCAGAGCTAAAAATGGTGTTAGTGAGGGAGTGTTTTAATCTAGCATCTGAATAACACTAAATATTTCTATTTCTGCACACTGTATGAATTAAATTAATAAATATTTAAAAAAGCAATGAATTAAAAAAACAAAACATTTAAATGAAGAAAACCCTCTAACACACACATGGCCACATGCACAACCCAACACTTGTTCTTCTTGTTTGTTTCTGAAGTAAAACCATCATACCACAGAGAAGGTATGTACTGACCAGCAGGTTAAATATCTATACTAACCCCATATGTCAGTGCATTTGATAGAACAATAGCTCGACCTACAGATAATGAACTTTAATGCACTACATCAGTGAATACAGCTGTATGAAGCTCTTTGCCGAGGCAGCCAATCAAGTGTTTCTTATCTCATAAATAGGGATCATTTCTGCTCCCAGCTCTCAGTAACGGCCTCCAGAAGCCTCTCCAGTCCAGCTGCCGTCCATCAGTTATCTGCACAAAGCCTCCATAGACCCAAAAACAGCTATAGGCATCACCACACGCCATAAAACCGTGCAGGGCTTTAGTTAGAACTGGAGGAGAAAGTGCCAAGCTAAGCACTCGCTGGGCTGCAGCTCACAGGCCTTTTTTTAAGAGCAGCCACAGTTAGATCTTGGATCAACATGAGCTTTTTTTTCTTTTTTTTTTCAATGAGTGGACAAACATCTGATACATCCCTCTACCAGCATGTTTTCATTCAGGGCCCCACACTGCAGTGCACTCATAACATCCCCCTGTGTGTGTGTGTGAGTGTGTGTGTGTGAGTGAGTGTGTGATGTTTGCGCTCCTGTTACCACTGCACTTACTCACACACACACACACACCACCATTCCTCTGTGCAGCAGGGAAACATGAGGGTGATTAAGACATTTAGGTCAGTCATTAAAGGAGTTAGGGAGGATTTTAAAGCTGATAAAGTCCCATCATGCACTTCTCTTTCCTTATAACTTCTGTTATCGTTCCTCATGCATACTTTTATCGATGAGTGAAGTAATAAAGCTGTTAAATTGGTCATTTGAGAGAAGGATAAGTTGGCTTTATCTCTCACTTTATGTTTACAATCATTTATTGGCTCTTTAATGTTTTTTCTTTTTTTAGTTGAAGACTGAATTAATTATTTACTCTTTATTGGTGAGAGCGGCTCAGAATACTAAGGAGAAATGACATTATTTTATTAATCTCTAATTTAAAATGCAAAAACAACACACGTAAGCAGTTCAAAAATCACCTTTCTCTTAAATTAGCATACAAAGGTAAGATAAATAGAGTTTGTTAGGGATTCATTAACAATCCTGTCCACTTAAATATCCATTGTATGATCCTTTGTTGTAGATGATACCTGCACTGATCATACTACCTTCTATGACATACATTCATAGTAAATCATGCACATAGGTCTACAGTTTTCTGCTGCTGCTGTTACTGCAGATGGGAGAGGATAATCAAAGTTTTTAAATCAGACACTGAAGTTGATGGCAGTGTGAACAAAATGTTTACAATAAATATTTGACCCATTTTTTTCATGGCGGCAATTGTAACTCTCATTTGGACTTGGCCTGGCAGCTAGAGAGTCGCCGGTCCTGGTCCCCCCTGTATGAACCAAGACTGAAAGGTGTTAGAAGAATAATTTTGAGCTCTGTTGAGGTGCCCATGAACAAGGCATAATAAAGTAAATCTTCTTCCTCTTCATGTTTAAGGCTCTGGTGACATGACAACTGTTTGACGATGAAACACTAAGGAATTGTTGTGTTTCGGCCTCTCATTTACACAGAAATGGAAACTTTTGAAAACAGCCGCCAGAGTGGAATTTCTCTGAAACCAGGGTATCTGCAGGGTCTCAAAAAGTCTCAAAAATCCAATAATTTGAATTTAAGGCCTTAAAATGTCCAAAACAATCTCTTAAAATCTCAAAAACAAAACAAAAAAAGTCTTAAGTCCTCTTCCTATTGAAAACTTCTGGACATGCTGAATAAATTTCATTTAGGTTACTTGTTTTAAGACCTCTTGATTTATGGAGCTGTCGAAATACCTGACTGTATTATGTTATATTTGTTATTCTCACTGTGTTCGCCTAAAATCCATGTGTAGTGACATCAAACCAGTGACCTGTGCTTTTTTCTTTGTTATAATTATGTTTCATAAATTAGACTATTTACTTCTGGTATAAGGGTTCATATCGAGCCTCATTCCATCCCGTGTCTGTCCAAAGTGCTGTTAAAACCTTCGTTCAGAATCACCAACGCTGCCTTAATCATTTCTGACCGGACTGATCAGAAAAAGCTGCAGAGACCTTCTTAAAAGTAAATTACTTGACAAATTACTGACATTGTCAATTCACACTGGATTAAGAACACAGACGTCCTCTGCACTTATTAAAAATGATCAGAGATCTCCAGGTGATACTAATCTCGTGTGAATAGGACTTTCTGTGTCTAATCTGTGAAAACAGAGGCAAAGCTTTCCTGGCTAACAGGCTAACTTAGTCAGCAGTGATAGCTTGGTCTCTTACCTGCAACAGGTGAGCTGTGGATACAGGTTCTCAGCTCCTCAGTGCGTGTTCCTCATGTTCCTCAAGTTCATCAATGATTTCAATCCACAGTGTGACAAAACCTCAACCAGCTCCTGGGCTGATGTTGAATATTTAACATTTGACAGCTTTTGTTACCGTTAATAGCTCGATAAGCTGTTAGACGGACGTAGAGGAAGACGTTTGATCAACTTTGATTTGAAGCCAGACATTAAAAATGTAACCACAGTGTCCCCATCCTTCTACAACTTCACATTCGACCTGTCCTTACTCGAGTAGATTGAGGTAGATATAACCATTGTTAAGATGTTACACAAGAAGACGTGTTAAGAGTGAAAAATGTTGCAGATTTAAATACTTAGATCTTAGATATCGACTAAAACTAGACTCAAACTATAAAGGTCAAAAAAGACAGTGACTAAATCTAACAGATATTTTCAGACTGAGACTAAATTTTGCCTCCAATAACTCTCCATGAAGTGTAGAGAAAAGGGAAACAAAGGTTTAAGAGGAGAAAACACTGAAGCCAACATTTACCTTCGAGTCCATTAGAGGAACTTGAGACACTCGTGGTTCGGCTCAAACATTTATCTTTAAGGCTGCTTATTTATTCAAAATACAAGAGGCCACTGGGCTAGACAGAGAAAAACATACAGACTGTGCACTTTCTCCATTCGACATAAATAGATGTCAGTACATCCCTTGTTTGGATAAAAACGTCTGCTCTTGACGTGGCACGGCCTGCTAAAACTGAAAATCTAAAATGACAGTAATTCATCTATGTGAGCCGTACACACCGTTTCTTTTTTTGGACTTTGCATTGACGGCAGTCCTGATGCTGGTGTGATCTGAACTCAGGTTTCGTTTTAAACTTGGGTTGAAGATGGACGTATCACAGAGAAGATGATGTACCATGACTCTAAAAGTTTGAAACTTTTCCTTTACTTCCCTCCACTTTTGATCCCTGTCCCTGTAATGAGCAAATTTATTCATTAGCTCAGTGCTTTTATTCAGCAGAACTTTAAATGTCAATGAAGCAGAAAGTGCATCGTCATGAGCCAACCCATCCATAAACATGGCCGCACGTTTGCTGACACCCCCATCTGAGGGGCGCCTGAAGGGTCCTGTCAGGGAGAGGAGGGGGTCACCTGGGGTAGAGCTCAGCTGGCTCAGGCTGACTGTGTTTGGATGATAAGGCGGGGGGGGGGGGGCAGGGGGGTGTTTGTTCGCCTGGATCCTTTGTTTCCTCCCACAGTTTGTTTTAGAGAGAAAGAAGAAGACAGGCGCACTAATCCAGACATCCTGAACTCACCTTGGACTGAAGAGCAGTGAGATTAAGGCGCCAACAGACAGATTATAGAGCAGAATTTAAATGTGAAGGTTTCAAGGTTTGAGAAAATCTTTACACCAGGCTTTCGAGAAACTTTAAATTATTCACTTCTTTACTGTGTGAAAGCTCAGGTCAGACATTTAAAGAGGAATTAGAAATGCAAAGATTTAGCTAAGATTAAAAAGACAAAACACTGGAATGAAAAGTCATGGCGATACATTAAAAAGTTGTTATAAGGTTATTATCAGGAAGCAAGTCGGCATTAAAGAAAAGGTTTCACTATTCAAGAAGAAAAGTGGAAATATTGATGCTGTATGAGAGGATAGATGGAGGAGAAATAAGAGAATTGATGCGAGAGACTCAACAATAGAGAATCAAAGATTTGTTTACATCATGTAATTAAAATCTTATTTTGTCACTCACTCACTCAGAAATGGGTATTGATAAGTTTTAATGATATCAGTGCTATTATTGATCCCCCTTTCAATTCCTGCTGTGAATTTCCTGTGTACAAAAGTAGGCTTTGCAGGTTTTCTGTGTCAACAACACGTCATTGAATGAGTAAATAAATACAACATGAAGCTTTTGGTATTCAACGCTGTGTGTTGACAAATCTTTTAACATGATAACTGCAAAAAACTAAAATGTAAGCAAGTGCTTTTTGTCTTATTTTTAGTAAAAAATGCCTTTTAGACTTAATATGAGCCTCATTCACCAGACCAGTTTAGAGACATGTCGTATTTTAATTTATTTAAAGACAAAAAAGGTCTGAGTTGCCTGTAACAAGTAAAAAAAAATCTGCCAGTGGCGTAAGAAAATTTTTCCTGTTTTAAGACCGATTCTAAACTTGACAAGTAATTTTTTTTTACCCCACTGGCAGATTTTTTTTACTCATTGCAGGTAATTCAGACCTTATTTTTTGTCTTTGAATAACTTGAAATAAGACATGTCTCTGGACTTGTCAGTTGAGTGTGGCTCAAGTATGATAAGACAATTCTTACTATAAATAATAATAAAAAAAGAGAAAACTTCACTTGCTTAGATTTCAATTTTTGCAGTCTGATCCCTGTTTGTCGAGTCATTATTATTGGAAAGTTAATCTTAATTATGGGAAATTTAAAAAATATATCAGTAATAAATCACTGATCATGAGAAAAATATAGAGTCAGAACGATGGGGTTTAAAGTCAAAACTCTGAGAAGAGTTGGTTTAGGTTTGATCCTGTCATTACACTGTTTTGGAAGTTTTTTCTACCAGGTGTTTCATCATCATTATTATCAACAACCAGACAATATATGGATCAACAGTTTCAGTCTGAAGTCTAAATGAAAACTGTGGGAGTAATCATTAATGTTATTAAATAAGATGTGTGTTCTGAAATCATGCTGAGGTTTAAAGTAGAGTGACTTCAGCTACAGTAACTTTAAATCTGTTTACACACTTATATGTAAATTTATATACTGTAGCTACAAAATGAGATGTGCCCACCCACGCTTAGTCATGAAAGCAGCAGCAAGTGTGTGTGTGTGAGTGTGTGTAGTCAACACAGGATGAGCGAGGGGGGCTGAACAACAACAGGGAACGAGGAGATAAAACGCAGAACAGAAAGGCAGACACTAAAGGGTCGTTTGACAGGAAGTGGAGACGTTTCCAGATCTCAGCTGAACTGAAATCTGTTGTTTTTCTTCCGTCTCCAGTTTGAAGCCCGCTCGCAGATCACAAGACAGCTCTCATTCAGATGAGGGAAAAACCTGCATCTCTGTTATTGTGGAGCTGAATTTGGTGCTGAAGATCAGAATAAATTTGTTTCTGACTAAAGGAATATTCTTCTTCAGAGGAGTTAGAGTTGTTGACTTTGTTGGAGGCAGCAGGATGGAGAGGATTTGATCCTTTCAGCCATGGCAGTGATTTGTAATGGGGTTGGCATAAATACCCTTGAAATATAGAACGCCACTGCACTGAATTATCTAATAAACAAGCAGATCCATATTGAATCTATTCTATAAAGAGTGTGTATTCTGCTTTCTCATATTTTAAACATGGACATAAAGTAACAATACTGGGTGTTCAAACTAAACGTCTGCAGGGGTGGACCTCAAACACTAAGGTATGCCCATAGCGTCACCCCAATCAGGGTTCCAGAGAGCTGAAAGCAATTTGTGGAGCAGGGAGCCTTAAAGAGACAGAAGATGAAACTGAGTGCTTCAGACAGAAGCTGGGATAAGATTTTCCTCAAATACCAGTGAGAGAAAAATAGGGATTATTTGTTGTTGTTGTTGCAGTAAATCATGTAAAGCTACTACAGGGACACTGGAGGTACAGAATGAAGCCGAAAAAAGCACAACACCTCTTCTCCACGCGTTCCTCACTTTCATCTGCAGGTGTTGTCCATAGAAACCTGTCCAATGAGGTCTGTTTCATCTGCCCTTTCAGAATGTTTCTAAATGAGTCAGGCAAGTGTCATGAAATAATGCCGTTTGGGTGTTTCTTTTGATTAAAGTCTGAAAGTAATGCAAAATAACCGTGTGAAAAATTGGGAGCACAACATTGATGCTTCCACTGCAAGCTAACAGCTCGAGTCGTTGGGGACCGCATTGATTTACAGCACGTTGAAGTCTCTCTGACATCACCACGCCAGCTGACCAAGTTTAGTAGTGAGAAGAGAGATCTGTGTTTTTCTGTGCTGAAAAAGACTTCTGGGATTTAGCTAAAGGCTATAACATTAGCTAAAGGCTAAAACACAGGCTAAGCTGTTTGTGATGATGTTCATTCCAACCCACATGCAGCAGTTATTCTGCAGTGATCTGATCAAACTTGAGAGTCTGTCAATAAAATGAAGAGTGAGGTTATGTTGGCCCTACTTGGTGAGGTTGGAGTTGGTAGATGAGCTCTGGTAGGACAGAACCAGGATTCACTAACATTTAACGTTATGGGCACGTTTTAGAGCCGGCTTCTAAACTACGCTACAAACTGAGTTTACAAAGTTTACTTGTTGTCACGTTTCAAACAACGATATGTAACTGTTATAAACACATTACTTCATCCTAGAAAAGAAGTGGTAAAAAAAAAAAAAAGGTCTGATTGCCATCAATTTTTCAAAACAAGCACGCCTTGGTGAGAGTCATGTCCTCATGACAGTGGAAAGCAGGTGCTCATGGGAAACGGAGTCTTAATCCCAGAAAAACACTAGCTTTTCCAGAAAGTGCTAACATCCTCTTTAAGTTAGGCACTTTAATTTTTCAAATCTTGAAAAAAAATACAAACAAAAAAAAAAGGTGTTGGATCATATTCCACCATGTCCACCCCTGTGAAGCCTCCCTCAGGTCATGGAGCCTAAATATTGTTTGTGTTATGATGCTGTGTGGTTTTGTGTTGTCTTACTTTAATAATTAGACAAATAACTCGCTAGCTTCCATCAGTACAAAGCTAACTTTAGCATTTAGCTACCTCTGCAAACATCTCACAGATTCCAGAGAATCACAGTCAGGACTTCGGTATTTTAAATGTGAATTTTGACACTCATCTTAAAACCATTCTTTAAACCTGAGGTGAAACTTGTTGCTTTTATTAAAGCTCACAGAAAAACTCTCTTTAAAGTTAACTGTCAATCATTATTGTTCCCCTGTCGGCAACAGTTTAAAGTAAATAATTTGTTTTACTGCTTGCAGGCTGAATGTTTTTTGGAGTTGTTGTTTATTGCTTGGATGCTGGTGGTCTCGGCTTTAACACGGAGGATATTCTGTGTTTTTGTGGTGAGCAGACCCTTCCCCTGATATTTCGTCATTAATGTAATTAGACGTTAAAAACTATTTCTGCTCAGATTGTGGGATAGTTTGGCCCCCATAAGACTCATACTGATGCTTTCTGTAGCTGAAGAATTCTTGGTTACTCTTTTTTACATCATACTTCATGTTTTTCTTCATTTGTTGTTTATCTCTAAAGTCTAACTGAAGCTTTTTCTGCTGTCGGATCAATAATATTCCAGCCTCAGAACATCAATTCTTCTCTCGCCTTTTCTTTTCTACCTGTCCCCTGAGATCAGCCCCGCCATGACCCCCTGTCTGAGTTTCTGAAGAGATGCTTCTAAAGAAGGTTAAATATCAACACATGAGAACTGGAGGTTCTGTTAATAAGTGACTGTTTTCAGGCCCTCACAGGATTTCACCTGGCACCACATGCTTTGCACAAGGAATCATTTATAACCCCCCTCTGACAGCGTGGAGGCCATGGGTGAGGCCATGCATTTGGGCTGCCATGCTCATGGTTTGCTTCTAGTTTATGGGCCTCAGTGTGTCTGACAGAGGAGGTCTTTTTAGCCAGGTTTGAAACCTGTTTCTTTCACGTAGCCGCAGATTTACTTCCTCTGTGTAGCTTTAATTCCTGACGCTTATTTGCATTGCTCAGACAAACCAAAATCATGCATCGGTGCACTGACTGACTTACCAGAAGGTGCCATCACTTTCTACTTGGATAAACATGCCACAGGGTTTTTTTAAGAGCCAAACTGAAACTAAAAGCAACAATTTATAACAAAAACACACCTCTGCCAGTTTGAGAAGTTGTTGTAGAGCCCTGCATGCTCTGCAGAAAGAAGACGGAAGCTGTGGAGCTGAAGCAAGCTTTTCTACTTTTATATCCAGGTTGACACTGATGACACACGCTACATTTGTAGTTTTTGTTTTTGTATCTTGACTCAACCTAAAGGCTGTGAATGGGTCAGCAGGTTAGTTGAATCTCTGTGAACGAGAGACTGGAATACAACGGATTATGTGGGATAAATTTCCCATATGCTCAGGAACTTGTATTGCTCAATACAGAGTCACGGTTAGAGCAGATGTTAAACTGGTAAAACCTGATCACTATCAACCAAAAGCATGTTTATACTGCTCTCTTAATAAGTCCTCCTTAGTTTTTAATGCACTTCCTGTACAGAGGAATTTAAAAACATCATGGTGTGCAGAGGGTGATACATGTCCTTGCATAAACTTTATCTGTACGTGTATAAAATAAGGAAGAAGTGCTGCCTCACACCGATTCTTAAATCTGTTCCTCTCTGTGGCTGAGTCCAGGCCTCTCTGATGTTGCCTAACTCCTACTCTCAGTAAACAGCTTCAGAGCTGAGACGAAACTCCGGCCGACTGAGAGCTAGTTTCATCCTCGGCACTATGATTATGTCCTATCACTCCCTCCCTCTCTCTCTCTCTTTCTCTCTCTCTCTATCACCCTGGTTGCCTGGTCAGAGGTTGCCAGACTGTCTGTCAGCCTATGGCCTCGTCCCTCAGGGGACAAAGCTCTCGTTCTTCCTGGGGAAAGCCCCCACCCTGCCGGAATTCTCCCTTCGCCTACGGGTGCAGAGCGGGGAGGGAGGGGAGGAGAGGCAGGAAGGTAGAGAGGGCACAGAGGTTGATCCAGTGTGGAGATTTAAAGCCAATGCAGAGAGTTTTTGACTGATATCTGAATATTTCTTGATTTTTTTCCTTACTGTTATGTACAGACAACTTGAGAAAGTGAGGAAGAGTGCAGAGAGACATGAACCAGATACTCTTGTCAGAGGATCCTGTGTAGACTGTAGATGGACTGTATAGCACCTGCTCCACTGGATTAGCTTAACAGCTATTAAACAAGTTTAGACTTTGTCATCTGAAGGAGAGAGAAAATCCAATTTGTTACCGATTTGGTCTCAAATTCAGGAAAAATCCTGGAGCTTTTTGTTACATGATTTACAGATTAAAAACAAGGTCCCCATTTTTCTCACTATGATGTTTAAGAAAACTCATATTTCAGCCTCTGTTTTAGCTGCTGTCTCTTTAAGAATCCACGCTCTACAAACCACCTTCCCTCTGACTGGTCAGCCCTCTAGAGGCCTGTTTGGGGTGGAGCTATGGGCAGACCTTGGTGTTTGAGGCCCACTCCTCCAATATGATCATGTCAGGAGCTGATTAGGAGATCCCTATGCAGTGTTGCCAGACTGGGCGGGTTTCCCCCAATTGGGCTTCTTTTGAACACATTGGGCTGGAAAAAATAGCACTGGGTGGGTTGATAAAATTTGGGCTGCTTTTCACAATATTTGAACGTCTTTTTGGAAATTTTCTGGAGAAATTACCAACAAAACAAAATAGTTGCTGTTATGTTTAAAAAATTAGAACTTTTAATAAAAAGTTGTGTCATTACACTCGTATTATTTGTTCAGTTATTTTGAAATGGAGAGAATCTATCAAACTTCAGCTAATCGGTGATAATCATTGGTTAATCAAGTGTTAATTTGAGTTTCGAGAGAGGTTGAATTTTGGGCTGGTTTTTACTGAGGTGGGTGGGTTTTATGTTGTGTTTGGGATGGAAACTGTCAAATATTGCAATCCAGTCCCTATATCGTGACTTTATCATTTCAGAATGTCTTGTGAAGCTTACGTTAAGATCTGGTGCTTTTTTTTCCAGAAAGGAGTGTTTTGATCAGTTTAGAGAAAGATTCCGGGATTTCTACAACATACAAATATGTAGCGGTTAAAAGAAAAAGAAAATCTGCACTTTGTTTTTTTAAACATCCAGCATTGTTACTTCCAGCACTGTTATATAAGCGAAAGTAGAATACCCCCTCTTTAAGCAGAAATACTGGTTGTTTATATGACCACACAAACTCATCACTTGACTATAATTGGATGTTTTGGAGAAGAAGTTTTTGGCTAAAGTTTTTGGTGGCTGACTCAATCTCCACAGTTTTTCTCACATCTCATCACCTGTTTCACTGTCGTCTGGGAATAATACTTTCTCTCTCTTTTTTTGTGATAAACTGGGTGCTGAGCAAACTTTTTTGCATTTTGATGGACTTCAGCCTCCATACGGTGGTTGAAGCCAGGCTCCAGCTTTTTGAAAATAATGGAAAAGTACATTTCTAAGATAAATCCAGTAAACAGTTGGATTTTTTGTTGTTGTAAATGATGGACTATGAGAATATTCAGGGATCACGATGAGTCATTAACCAGTGTGTTTCTGTCGTTTTGCATGAATTTAATGCTGACTAGCCAGTAAACCAAACTGCTGATTCAGGTTAGATGATTACAGAAGTGTCAGAAAATGTCAACAGAGGGTATCCACAGCGTCTCTGAAAGCAACATGTTTCTGTTGGGTTTCAAGACAAGGGACTGCTCTAAAAATGTTCAATGCTTCAAATCCCAAAGCTCATTTTAAAAATGGACTCAGACTTACAATGTGGTGATGAAAAATACACATCAGGATCACAATCAGCTATCAGACAATGAGATTTTTCCATGCGTATCAGTCTTGGCCCTGATTTCCATCATCTGTGCAGCCTTTGTTGAGATTTGATGAAGATTGTGAGAAGTATTTCATCTCTAGTTTGTTTTTTATTGTGTTTGTGTGAAGAGCCTGATGGATACAGGATCTTTTATTACATTTACACAAACATGACCTTCAAAACAGAGAAACCAATTCGTACCAACAATGAAAACTGAGTTTGCACCAATATGAAGACTTTGCTGAATATGAGAAAAATCTTTTATTTGCCGTTGCTAATATGACAGGCTGCCAGAGGCAGAAAAAGACTGACCTTTTTCTCTGTGAATTATGAACTGATTTTGCACCAATATAAATATGCAGAGGTGCCCAAAGAGCTCAGAAAGAACACCATATCACCAAATAGTTTCTATTATTTCACTCTAGAGCCAGGAGGATCTGAAAACAAAGAAGTCAAAGTGTGCCTGAGTGGACAAACTTTGTGACAACTTTATTTTGAATCAGTCTACACATGATTATTGACATGATTTGTTCTGTACATTAAGTTTTCCAACCAATCCCCATCATGGAAGTGAATCTGTAGGGACTTACTCTGTGTCCAGTGTCAGCTGAACCAAATATCTCACACTCTGACACCAGCTGAAGTCCTCCACAGACCAGAGAGGTTGAGGAATGACTCATGAGAGATGCGGTGAGAGATGGAGATGTAGCTCAGGCATCAGATTCTAGAGAAAACATAATTAAGAGAGGTGCAGAGTGAAGAGGTGGAGAGCAGCGCTGTGCAGCTGACTTTTGGATCTGGCACGTTATCGTGACCGGACTGGAGGATCAGGAGAGACTGTGGAGCACCTGAAAGGTTATTCTCTATCACTGCGTGTACCGTATGCTCTGCTCTTAGCCTTTGTCCTTGAGCAGGACGTTAAACCCACCTGCATACACACACTTCATATGGCACTTACAACTTTAACACCTTCACCTCAGAAATATAAGTTTAGAGACGGACTTTTGACCTCAGCAAAGTCTGAATCCAGCAAACTTCCATTTCTTTCAGCTCACTCCTTTTAAACAAGAGTCTTTGTAAAGTGAGATTTTACGTGTCAGACGAAACATTTTAAGTAACCGTCAGTAACAAAAAAACTCCTGCTGCTGTCTGCAGCTTCCATTGAAGCACATTTTCATGAATTAGTTTTACAGTTTTGCAGAAGTGAGAGTTGGTGTTGTTTGCTGTGTTATATTTTGAACCTACTTTGGTGTCTGTGTGTCTTTTCTAAAAATATAAGAAATACAGGCAAAGACAGTTTGACTTGCAGACTTTATACGCTTGTGGTGAGCTTTCCAGATCAAATAACACTTGCAAAATAAACAGTATTTCACACTAACATACATACACAATGTTAAAAAGATTGTTTACTTATTAATAGTGACTGAGCTGATTTCATATAAACCCGCGTCACTGTATCTTCTGTGTATCAGGTCTGTTAGTTCTTCATGGTGATATAGATCTGTGTGTCTGAACCAACAAACCCAATATAGAATATGCAGCATTATCTCCTCCTGTGTTTGTTTTTCAAAAAGCCTCGTGGGACATTGACACAGTTATGTTAAATTGTCTAGATCGTTATGTAACCTTATTACATTCTCTAAACCAAATGAATAGATAAATAAATAAGGCCAAAAACCAACACTGAATGCCCGTGACCTTTGACCCCTCATCAGCACTGCATTAAAAACCAACATCATTGTGTAAAGGATATTACCACGTGGGCTCAGGAAGACTTCAGAAAACCATTGTCAGTTAACACAGTTCATCACTACATCCACAAGTGCAAATTCAAACTCTACCATGCAAAGACAAAGACATATATCAACAACACCCAGAAACACCGCCGGCTTCTCTGGACCCGAGCTCATCTGAGATGGACTGACGCAAAGTGGAAAATTCTACTGTGGTCTGACGAGTCCACATTTCAAACTGTTTTTGAAAATTAGGAAAAGGACAAGGACAGATTGTTCTCAGGTCAAAGTCTCAAAGCCAGCATCTGTGATGGTATGGGGGTGTGTTAGTGCCCATGGCATGGCTAACTTGACCATCTGTGAAGGCTCCATTAAGGCTGAAAGGTACATACAGGTTTTAGAGCAACATATGCTGCCATCCAAGCCACGTCTTTTTCAGGGACGTCCCTGCTTATTTCAGCAAGAGAATGACAAGACACATTCTGCACCTGTTACAACAGTGTGGCTTCATAGTAAAAGAGTGCAGGTACTAGACTGGCCTGCCTGCAGTCCAGACCTGTCTCCCATTGAAAATGTATGGAGCATTATGAAGCACAAAATACGACAACAGAGACCCCGGACTGTTGATCAACTGTTAATCAGAAACAGATCAGTGACGTCACTATCTATGTGTCGATCAAGCTATGCTTAATCCCTTCTGGTTCCGACTAAACTTTTTACATGCATTGTAATAGTCATAAATGTACTGATTGTGATGTCATGTGTAAAGGTCTGTGCTTGAGTAGAAACAGGAAGCTGAGACATAAAGATGACAGATAGTGTCTGCATCATATAACAACAGTGATAAAAAAACGAGCAGAGGGGAAAATGCAAGAATGGATTGTTTTGTCTGCTGAGTCAGAATAAATAAAACGAGCCACAGGTGGTTAAATTTGCATCCAGATGACTAATATTTTCACTTATGCCCTGGACGTCTGCTTACTTGAATTATTTCTTATTTTAGGTACTACCATGAGAACCATCTGATTTTGTGGATCAGTATTTGGTAATCCTCTTCTTTATCTGCTCCAGTTTCCTTGAAAAACAAGTTTATGACGCTGGAGATGATGTCAGAGCAGATCCCCTGAAACCCTTCAGATACTTTTGAAATTTCACCCTGATTTCACAAGGTTGAACTTGTTTTTGCATATAAAGAAGCATTTTTAATCAGCTGTTATGAAATCCTCACAGGCCTCCAGCTAAAGTCGATGTTTTCCCACGATGGTCATAGTTATACTTTATTAGTCAGGTAAGCTTGTGCTAAATCATTCCTGGAACGTCTTAATATGAAAAATCCCTGACGCTGGGATTCAAGGAAAGCTAACCGTTGAGTCAGTCCCGCGCCAAGCTCGTATCAAGGCTGCTGCTGCTGCGAGGAGTCACGTCTGGAACTGACACACTCTTGTCTCTGAACAACAAACAATTGCAAACAGAGTCCTGTTGCCGTGGAGATCTGTCATGATGTTTTTCTGGCGACATTGTTGCTTTCGCTATCAGGAGGATGCTCTGTCTGGGCAAGACTGAACCAGTCATGATACTCTCTGTTATCCTCAGGAGGAGAGCTGCTTTTCCTGTTCTGTTTACCACTTTTTCAACACACCCTCTTAAAATGAGCCCAGGTAGGAGATAACAGATGCACCGTGTGACCTCAGCATGTTCACACTACACTTCATGAGGTCTAAACTTTCAAATCCAGACTCTGCTGACTCGCTGAAGTCCTCCTGCTGTTAGTGTTGGTGTTGTCTCTGAAGCTCTTGTTACAGCATGAGGGGTCAGCGAGGCCGTGATTCCCCCCACATCACCCTGAAATTATCCTCCTTCTCGGACTTTGGCACGGCAATCAGACTTTTTGGTTCACTGTTGAAATGTTCAGCTCCACACTCAGTGTTATGTAGGTCAGTGTGTGTGTGTGTTGCAACATGCCGTCCGGTAAGAGCAGCTGACTAACACTCGTTGTCAGTGTGATGGGAGCTGAAGGAGAAGGAGGAGGAAGGCTGGACGGGGCTGAACTGTGGATGCACTCTGCCTGAGCGCAGGAAGTGGAAGAAGAATGTGGTCGTATGTGTGCTGAGACTGCTAAAATCTTTTTTCTTGCCTGTGTGGATGTGCATGTTTGTTTCTGTGCATGGTTTGCATGTGTGTGTGAATGAGCAGGTAGGCTGAGTTTTGTTTATTTATTACTTGCATTGAAATGAGCCCTCAGAGGTTGTCATTTATGAGCTTTTCGAGCTTAACGAAAACTCTGTTTGTGTCACTAAACATACATCACAATATGTAAAAATTCAGGAAAATGTATCAGACAAAATGCAGTGTGTTTCCAGGGTTTTTAACAACTCTGCAGCCCTGATATCAGTCTACGTGTTGCCTAAGTGTTAACCAGCATCAGGACAGCATGTCGCTGATGCTGGGAATACACTCTCTTAGAGTTTGAAGCCTGGTTTATGCTTGTTGTGTCTTTTTCATGTGGAAATCTTCCATGTCACACACCTCTGAAATAATACACATCCTCATTATCCAACACTAAGAACCCACCAAGTCCGTTACAGTACGCAGTGACGTACTGACGTTTTGGTGCAATGTTGTTGCTCAAACTTGGCTCCTTGCAGATGGAAAACCAAACTGTTTGTTACGGAGAACGAGTTTAGTTCCAATATGGCCCCAGTTCTCACCCATTAGATAGCTAACTATTTATTTATCTATTTATTTTCAATATAATTTTGAGTTTTTATGCCTTTATTATCAGAGGAAAGGAAAGTGGACGGAATAGAAAACCAGGAAGAGAGATGACAAGTGTAGACTGTCTTTGTGACGTGTTACATTTGTTTTTTTATAGACCCTGCAGAGAAGCTACGACAATTTCTACAATTTCATTTTAGTAGACGCTTTTTTCAAAGCGACGTACGACACAAGCAAGAATTCAAACAAGGGGAAACCTTACTAAGTGCGAAGGAATGCTTCAAGTTACTTGGGCCACAGGTACTCTGACATCAAGTGCCAACAGATCCCCCCCCCCCCCCCCCCCTTTTTTAAAAAAATAATATTCCATCTATAGTTGTAGTAGCCACAACTAGAATTCAGGATCATCTATGAAATATCATTCAACATTCAGCAGCCTTCAATATTCAGTGCTTTCATTTGTTAAGAGCTCAGTCTGAGACTTTCTGATTCGACCCCTGAGGACAAAGAGCGGAAGGGTCAGATTAAGGTCCTAAGTGTTCCCTGAACAGGTGAGTCTTCAGACCTCTCTTAAAAGTAGAAGGGGACTCTGCAGATTGTATGGAGTTGGGTAATTCATTCCACCATTTGGGAACAACAGAGGAGAAGAGTCTGGCTAGAGATTTAGAGCCATGCTGGGCTGGGAGCACCAGGCATCTCTCACAGGCAGAGCTAGCGGGCGGGAAGGAGTGTAGACCTGGATGAGGGACTAAAGGTAGAAAGGAGCTGTTGTGGTCACTGTTTTGTAAACCAGAAGTAGAGCTTTGAATTTGATTGGAGCTGCCACTGGAAGCCAGTGAAGAGAGATCAACAGTGGGTTGACGTGTGCTGTTTAGGGCTCGTTAAAGACCAAATGTGCTGCTGCATTAAAGCTCAGTCAACGTCTTATTTTTTTATCAAAGAGGCTGAAGTTTTTATTGTGCTCATCTCATGTTAGTGATTTCTGTTGCAAAAATATGCTACTAACATAACAAAAAGATATCTGAAAAACTTGCAAAAGCCTGCAAAAATGTTGCGTGTACCTCAAACTGAACTTGAGATTATGTTTCAGTATTTTCTGTTTAGTCCAAAAGTCAAAGAAAACAAAGTGTCAGACTTTTGGCGGACGACAAAAAGTACTGATGCTCCACTGTTTGGATTTTCCTTACATTCAGTTGTGTGTATGTGCATGCACTGATTTCTCAAACTTGGATACAGCTGTGTGTTGTCAGAATATGCACTTAGAGTGTGTATGTGTGTGTGTGTGTGTGTGTGTGTGTGTGTTTGCTCATGTAGAATGAGTGCTTTGTGTGTGTGTGTGTGAACCATTATCCATAATTCTGCTACCCAAGCTCAAGCAGCGGCTTTCAGCTGTGCCCTGTTTCACTCCATCATATGATAACCATCAACATTGAGAGCCCCTCGCTCTCTCTCTCACCTTGCTCCACCACAGCACCTTCACTTCCTCTCCTGTTTGTCTCTGTCACTGTCTGCTCCCACGTGACCCCTCTTAACCTCAGTTTCCTAAAAATAGCTCTCTGCTTGTTGTGCACGATGAGCAGCGAGCAGAAAAGACAAAAACAGCTCCTGCATTTGATTTTAGAGAGACGCCGTGTTACCAGAGGCTAATTTGCTGATACCTGGCGTCACTTCCTGGAAGTGGGGTCACGGCACAGCGAGTGAGCGCCTGGGCGGAAATAGGGGTGACTGACCAGGGGCTTGTTTTCGGCAGTCGCTGACCAGCAGGCGGACAAAAGAAGTGGCGCAAGGGCTCAGGGCCTGTTGCAGTAAATACCGGCACCCTCCTCTTACACCCCCTCCACCCTGAAGGCTGGGTGGAATTGACAGAAACAATGACTCAGCCGTGGAACGGACAGAAATTGATTTTCTGCAGAAAGGTTAAATGAGCGGTCACTTTTTTCCCCCCCTCATCGTGGTGGTTGTTTTTGTTTTGGCCATTGGCTGCTTGTGCGGTTTTAATGTTGATGCCTTCTTCTCCAGGCAGACGTCAATTTGAAACTTTGTGACGGGCATGATTGCTACACTTTTTCCAATTTAACCAGCTCCTATTAAAAAAAATGGATGCTGTTAAGAATGTGTAGACGTCTCTTTTATTGTGTGTCTCTCAGCATCTTACTTGGACTTCAGGGTGTGTTTAACAGAACGGCTCAAAGTTTGTTTTCACTTCAGACAAACAAGCCTGCATACAAACATTTAAACCCATACTGGAGAGTTTTCTGGTTCCTGATGAACCTCTAAAATCAGGAAATAAGAGTGACGTTGTTGAACAAAAACTTATTTTGCAAGGTGATTTACAGAGTTGCCAAAAGTCCCTCACAGGGGTTTTGTTCGGAAGAAGTAGGATATGACGTAAAATGATGCTGCAGTTATTGTTGTGTTATGTTTAAAAGATAAAAACAACAGTATAATAAAATTTGTATAGCCCCTTTAAGACAAAGTTACAAGATGCTTGCCAGTAAAACAAAATAAAACCAAGAACATGTAAATAAAACAATTATACATCAATGAAAAAGAAATAATATTTAAAAGCTGACGCTGGGTTTGCCTGCCTGAGATCCAAGGTAGGGAGTTCCAAAGCTTGGTCTGAACAGTGAATGCTTGGTCACCTTTTGTGACCAGTCTGGATTTAGGAACCATTGGTAGGATCCTGCTGGAGGACCTCTAGCATCAATCAGGCTCATACAGAGAATATAAATCATCAATACAGGAGGCAGCCTGACCATTGAAGGCTTTAAAAACAAGCAGTAAATCTTAAAATCAGGTCTAAAACTTACAGCTAACCAGTGGAGGGCAGCAAGGACTGGTGTGATGTGCTTACTTCCTGTAGTGAAGATTAAAAGCCCGGCAGCAGCGTTATGTATCAGTTGGAGTCCGTGAATATTGAGCTTGTTGATGCTGGAATAAAGTACATTACAGACATCAAGTGTAGAAGAAATAAAAAGGATAAATTACTTTTTCCAAGTCAGCATGGAAGGGGAAAGACTTAATTTTAGAGAGCAGCCTCAGTTGTGTAAAACACGACTGGACTACCTTAGTCAACCTGGGTATCAAAGGATAGTTGACTGACACAGATTACCCCCAGGTTGCGGACCTCTTTGCAGACATTACTGGAGAGAGCACGGTGTGAGGTTATCTGCAAAGCTTGTGCTAGATCCAGAAGGGGTAAATATGAGTACGTCCAATTTGGGGTCATTTAGTTGTAAAACATTTCTAGACATCCAGTTTTTGATGTCAGACAGAGAGGACATTATTGTGGAGACATCCAACATGATCCATGTTGATCCAGGCTATAGACAGACATACAGCTCAGTGTCATCAGCGTAACAGTGGAAGTATATAAACAGTGAATAGAAGGGGACCCCAAAAGGACCCCTGGGGCACCCCGCAGGAAAAAGAGAGCACTCGAAGAGGCATCACCAAGCATGAAAGAGACAGATCTGTTTGACAGTAAGAAGATCCCACTTTTTCATATAGTCTGAATGAGATAAATCTTTCTCTCTGCCCACTCACTCATGGTGAATTTTTCTGATTCCATCGATCACGTATTGTCTTACCCTGACGGGTGCAGGAACTTTACCAAGCGGCTGCAGGGCGAAAGTCGTGATGAAGTCAGGTTGAAGAGTCAGGCTTTGTGCAGCCCACTTGGACATTTCAAGAATTTTGCACGAGTGTCAAACAGAGTGACTGAAACAGACTTTTACTCATATAATGCAGGAGGAGTAAGGCAAAGCAAAAAAACTTCACGCTAATGTGAATAGATTTTTAACGCCTGAGTTTTGCAGTGGTGTTTGGTATCTGCTGATGCTCGGTGCTTCGCTGCAGAGAAAAATGTTAGCATTCCAGATATCCAGTCTGTGTAAGGTGTTGGCATGTGTGGTTTCAGCAGAACTGGATGCAGACATTTTTGTGCAAGTACATTATGAAAGACCCGAGTCTCCTTACCCTTTGGATACACACACACACACATACTCACACACACACAGAACAGACAACACAACCTCTTGTGATGCATTCCTTTGTGACGTCAAACTCGCTGCCTCTGGCTATGGGGCACAGTACAGAATGTCTGAGAGAGAGCGAGAGAGAGAGAGAATGAGAGAGTGACAAAAGCAGTGAAGAGAAATAATCCTTTATAAGATAAATTTCATGTTTGTGTGGTCAAAGAAAAATGAAACAGTGTAAAATTCCCAGTGACAAACAGTCAAAAGAGGAGGTAAAAGGAAAAAAGCGCCAAGCCCAGAAAGTCGGAAAGTGACTGCAAATAGAAAGAGCCTAACTTCCCTATAATAAGTTAAATTCTTTGCTGCTTCTCCTCCCTGCGTTTGACGGCCAGCCGTGCCCTGAACGATGCCCGGCCTGCCAGCAGAAGGGGAAGAGGCATGGCTGCCGATCAGACCGAAGCATGTGATGCAGAGTCACACCGCAGCAACCCACATCCTCAGCGTTGTATTCTATTTTCATAGAAACAAAGCCGTCCATCTCAGTGTGTGGTTGCATAACACAGGCGGGTTACCAAACAGTGTTTTCTCAAAGCTAATAACATTAAAACCTCTGTGTTAAGAGAGGGATGTTGTGACTGACAGGTGCTTTCAGTAATGTCTGATTTTTCAAATTACCAACCTGTTTTTTAAAATATTTATTTATTCATTTATTTATTTATTTATTTGTTAGGCTTTTTGAAAGGAAGACTTTCTCCTTTGCATGTCAAAAGGTGTCCAGATAGCTACTTTAAAGCTGGAATTCATCCTTTTATTTTATTTGTAGAGCACATAAGCCTGCATTTATAAAACTTAATTACTAGCAAAATAAATGTCCCATATTGTACACTTTATTTTTTAAAAGTGGCACCTGTGGAGCCTATTCCAACAATTCAGTAATATAGTGGATCAAAACGAGAACAATCATTGACATGACGAGCAGATACAAAACTGAAATGTCTTTTTTTTGTTTGTTTTGCTCTATTCATTGCTGTATTAATAGCACAATCTGATGTACTGTATGCATAAAGACAGGGGTGTTGTGCTCCTCTTAGGCTTTAAATCGTCCCTCTGGTGCCCAGTAATAGCTTTACATAATTAACAGCTCAAAGAAATAAAGTAATGATAATAATAATAATAATAAAAAAAAACTATTTTAAATCCTGGCTTTGTTTGAGCAGCTGTCTCTTTAAGGCTCCCTGCTCCACAAAACCCCTCCCCTCTGATTGGCCAGCACTCTAGAGGCCTGTGGAGGGCAGAGCTATGGATGGTCCTTGGTGTTTGGGGTCCGCCCCTCCAAAGAATCATTCTTGTAAGTGATCCTTAGATGATGACCTCATCATTTCTGCAAGTCTCATGGAGATCTCATGGAAATCTCATGCTATTTTTTTAACGGACTGTTTTGATCAGGTTCTTCCACTTATGAACATGTAGAGGTTTGGAAATCAAGCATTGTTACTTTGCATCTAATAAATATCTATATATCATAATCATATATCATATATCTAAATATCAAATAATTATAACACCGCTCTTAAATTTCTAAAAATGTAGAAATCTTGTGTGTTAATCAAAAAAGCCCAACATGTGTAACTGTGCAGGCTTCCTTATAAAACAGCTGATCTTTGTCCTGTTATATTATACAAGTGTTTTGATCTCACTGTAGCCATGCAAACACTTTTGGATTTCACCCAAATGTTTCAAAATCACGAATTTCCCCCAGTTTCTCAGTCACAGTAATCTATGCAAATAAACCTGTCAAAAGTCTGCGTGTTGAAATATTGTCTGTGGAAAGAGCTGAATTATCCGAGTTCATAAACACGGCTCTTTTACACGATTGCTTTTTAAACTGCAGCCACTTAAAGCTTATGTCACCTAATTAGTGTAAGCAGTAAGGCTTTCTCTGTTCTTCACTTAGTGTGAAGTCATATTCTACATCCAGTCATTTGAAGGAACAATGTTTTCCTCTAAAATCAAAAAGGACGGAATAGTTTTGGGTGTGACACGATTAATTAAGCTGTTTTTGACTCTCTGCCTCTTGTAAACATGCTCGGTACACTTCTTTGTTGCTGAAATATGAAAGGAGATGATCAGTGCTTTATTCTCAGTACATCCTGTGACATTTATTGTTCCTGCTGTCTACTGAAAATCTCTCTCCTTCTTTTGTTCTCATTCATATCATTTACATTTTTTTACCCACAAATTTAAAGCAAACTGACTTTTTAATTTCAGCACTGATCGTTCAGATGAAACAAATTAACAGCCCGCCTTTACTGAAAGTGAAATTGTATGGTATCTAATACCACAGTGAGTCACATCTGATTCAGATAGGTAACCAAGTGCACATTAGCTCTGCTGTGACTGTGCCTGCAGGTGTGAGATAAGACTCAGCTGAGATGTCTATCACTTTGCTCTGAGGGAATTATGTTTTGGGGACATTGGCCCGGCAGAGTTGGCAGATTTATGGATGCTTGTCTGATAATTTCTTTTTGAAACCGTTTGTTAGAACATGCTGTGGTGTACTGAGGACGACAGTGATCAGAGTCTGTAATGCAGAGTTAGACGCTTTTTCTTTTGTTGCATTGAATTGAACGGATTTATTTGATAAGAGCTATGTAATCTAACTTGGTGGAACGCGTCAGTTTTGTGCGCAGAATTTGATGTTTTTTGCTCCTCAAATTGTATCCTTTGTTCATTTGTTGGGCTTTTCCACCATACAGCTCAAAGTTAAAGTTAAAGCCATTTTAAAAGTGGAAATACACAAAAACAAGTAGTAATAAGAGAAATATGTGATGAATTTATTCAAATTAACTTGGTTTTATTTAAGTGTCAAGCTCTGGTCTAAAAATATGAAGCACATGCAGAGGCCCAAAGATTCTCCAAGTATCAGCTTGAGGCAGGGACACAGAGAAACCCCAAATTAATGATTTTACAACCTGGCTGAGAAAATGGTTTGAATATCTCATTTCTCTGTTGGTGCATACGGTACAAGGGGAACATAGTGCACAGGAGCTTAATTTATTAAACTTACAAGTTTCACACACTGACATGGCAGACTTAACTGACAGTTAGGCACCTTGAATATGTCTGCAAAGAGGCTAAATATCCACCACTTTACCTCGTCTTAAATTAAAACTAGCATTCATTTTAAAAATAGTGCTTCCTGTCTTTGAGCTCATGTGACTCACATGTCGAGCAGGTTTCCGGTGACGAAACAGTTTCTGTCCCTTCTTCTCGTGCTCGTCTCTGTTTGACGTGCCCTGCTGTTTATCAGGTCATCAGGGATGACATTTGCTGGAGATTTGCAACAAATGCACAGAAACTTTTCTGAGGATATGTTTTTCAACTGTTGGTAGCTTTGATTATAAAGAGAAATAAACATTGTAAAAGAGAAGTAAGACACAAATACATAAAATGTTTGCAGCACTTTGAATCTCAGAGCATATTAAAAACTTAACGTTCCCTCTCTCCTTTTCTCCTTGTCTTCTTGTCTCCTTCTCCCTCACGTCGACAGTCCTTCTGGCCCAGCCCATAGAGAATGAATGTATGGAGGGTTTGACGTTAAAGATCACAGACTTCGGCCTGGCCCGGGAGTGGCACAAGACCACCAAGATGAGCACCGCTGGCACCTACGCCTGGATGGCACCTGAGGTCATCAAGTCCTCCACTTTCTCCAAGGGCAGCGACGTCTGGAGGTGAGAGCTCAGGTCCTGCTCTATGTGGAAGTTTTATAAAGCTCATAATGGTTATTACATGCTTTTGTTTAGGTAAAAGCTCCATAAAGGCATAGTTTATTGTTTTGGGATGTATGGTGAGAAGAAAAAAAGTACCTCTCTGGTCTGTATGCTAAAAATAAAGCTAATTATAGGCTAAGCAGGCAAAGCTAATCCTGAAACGTTGAATTCTTCCGGAAAAGATAAAACTTTTTCTCTGTTGCCTGGAAATGTTGATCTGCTTGTGAGACGGGAATTCGTTTCTGGGACATTTTCACAAATTAAAAACAATCCTCATGTGTGTTTATAGTTTTTGTTTCATGTTAAAGACGGGTGTTAGTTTTTGTTACTGTTGGTAATGTTTCTGTCTGCGGCTCAGGGGTTTACTGTATGTTAGTCATTCTCTCTGTTCTCCTGGTTTATAATTTAACACTCAGTGAGGATTCAGTGAGTTAAAGAAGCCTTTGATGACTCTCAAAGAAAGGTTTAAACCCCAGGTAGTTAGTTATCAATGCTTTCTAAGGTTTGTTAAAGGTACATCTTAGTTCTTTTCTCATATCCCTTTAATGACATCACGCTGGCCGGAAAAATTTAGCAGTAAGATCGGTCCTTTTTCTTGAAGATAATGTTTCTTTGGATGGGCCAAACCAGCACTCCAATCGGTGCCGGTTCACATAGCACAGAGGTCATCAGCTTTTGTCCAAGGGCCAAACTTTTTTGGCAGACCCAGTGAGGATTAAAATATTTGATGTATTAGTTTTCATTACATATTTGCGTTATTGTTTCGTATTTGTCTGTGTTAACAGGCTGATATCACCTGTACTGCAGCCACTGAGGAGCGATGGCACTATTTGAGGTTTCATATTTGTGAGGCTGTCAAGCTCCATGCAGCGTCATGGAGAGCACCTGCAGGAGAAAGACCTTCTGGCTATATTTAAAGCTCAGAAAACGTCACTCTCAAAGAGCCCTAAAGGGGCTGTGAGGACTGTTTGAAGTGGATTGCAGTGAAACCTTTTGGCTGGAATCACTTTTACACTGTCATAATTGCATTTATCAACAGTTAAGATGTTGTTTGAAATGTGACAACAAGTAAACTTTGTCAGTTTGTTCTGTAGTTTAGTAGACGGCTATTTAAGTGCTACTCACAGCCTGTTGCTCTGAAACGTATCCGTAGGCTAACGTGTAACATTAGTAGACCCTTATGTCCTGCTCATCTACCAATCAGAGCTAACGTAACCTCACTCTTAATTTTATTGACAGACTCTCAAGTTTCATCAGATCACTGCAGAATAACTGCTGCATGTGGGTTGGAATGGGAATTATCATGAACAGTTTAGCTCATGTTTTAGCCTTTAGCTTGTGTTTTAGCCCTTAGCTTATGGTTTATTTGAGTCTGATTCTGATTCTGATTTAGCTCATGCTAAACCCTCCCGTTTAGCTTTCTTCTTCTCTCCTGTCTTTTCTCTGTTTGACAGTTCAGATCCAGTCTCCACCATCACTACTAAATTGATCACAAAAATAGTTTTCAGCAGAGAAAAACACAGATCTCTCTTCTAATTGCTAAACTTCGTTAGCTGGCGTGGTGTTGTCATAGAGACATGAACCGTAAATCTAAGTTAAGAAATAGCATTTAGAAATATATTGGTGCTGATAATCTCATATTAAGTTGTGGATTATAATCAGGCAAATATCTAAAAGTAAGTGGTGATGTGTTTTACTCTTAGACTGTATAACAAATGGAAATAGTCTCCCTGATCACCTTTCTGTTTCTGAAACAGAGTTTTGAAGCAAATAGCAGGTAGGGCTGGGCGATATGGCCTAAAATTAATATCACGATATATTGAGCAGTTCACCTCGATAACGATAAATGGACGATAACTACTCCACTGCCCCTGGGGCTGACTTATTTATTTCAATTATTTTGCCACTTTAAAGGACTATAAAACTACACTGTCTGAAAATAAATAAGGAAACACAAATACAGTACTTTTAGTTAAGATATTTATTAAACAGCTGATAAACACAGATTTGAAATAAGAACAATAACTTAAATTTCCTGAAAACAAAGTATTAAAATGCAATCTCTTATAAACAAATTCTTAATATGGATATTACAAAGAGCTTACTCAATAACGGCCACAATTGAATTGTTAAGTAATCAGGTTATAACGAGAGAAACAAGTTGCATCCCTTGTGTTTACTGTGTACTGTCAGACTGATATAAGGGTCCATGGTGCGACTGGACCAGAGATCGGTTGCGGCTGCAAAGTGCTTAACATGTCTCAACTCGGCAGCAACCTTTTCTCTCTCTGTTCTGTACATGCTGGGAATCACCGTTTTCGAAAAGATTTTTTCGCGGTGGCAGGCTGTATCCTCACGGTTTTCATGCGACGGCTGCCTGGTGGTGGAAGCACTTGTCGCTCGTCTCTTCTCGCTTTCTTAATTTCTTCGAATTGAATCACATGGTTGTACTGCGGGTGGTGGAAGAGGTTGTGTTACCTTGACTCGTCGCAGCTGTCTTTTGGCACAGTTTACAAGCCGTTCACTCTCTCCTTCGACCGCACCAACTTCGTCAACTTCAGCCGCCGCAGCAGCCGCTGCAACTTTTGAACGGTCCTCCATCTCCCCACCTCTCTTTCATTTTTTTGTTACAGACTGGATGGGGTGGAGTCGCGTTTCTTACGTAGCTCCCTTAAAGGCACACGAACACGTAGCCGACCTACACACAACTAAAACCAACTTTTTTTTTTCAATACCGAATATACCGACATGGGCAAAATGACGTCGGTTATTCTTATAAATTTCGGTATCGGTAAATTTTCGGTTTATTGCCCAGCCCTAATAGCAGGTGAGTGCCATACTGGACATGGGGCGGGCATTGAGCCTCCACACTAACAGCAATAGGGCGTCTGCCTGTCAGTCAGCTGAGCTGTGCCTCTGATTGGATGAACTCATCATCCTAATATCTTCTAAACTGCAGAGTTAGGAAAAAATTCAACCCCCGCACAGTGTGTGCCGTTAGAGAAATTAGCAATTCAGATGGGAGACATTTTTCTACCATCCACAGAGCTCATATGTGAATGCATTACAAATCAGTGGCCAATGTCTGTGGGTTGTGTGGGGATGGGGTTCACCGATTGAATTAGAGTAACTTGTGTTCATTTTTGGGTAGCGGGATCGTTTTGACGCGTTCATCCGGGAGCTACAGAGGGCTAAGTTTTTTTATTTTCTGGTAGTTACGGCCCAATAATGAACCTTCAAAATCAAACCGAGTTAAAGTCTCAAAGTCTCTTTAGATGCTACAGTACGTATTTGCTGTGCCAACTCTTAGAAATGCTCTACCTGTGTGCCACATTTGAAACCAAACTGTCAGTGCTCCTACAGAAAACAATGTGAGGCGTCACCACAACACAAAGCGCTAAAGCTCCAAGGAGTCATATCCTGAACAGTCAGAGGGCCTTTAGTCAGAGAAATATTTCTACTCTTATGAAAGAGGAGTTCAACCAAACTTCAACTTAACAAGAGAGGGCCACAAGTGCTTCTCTGCATGCAACCAGATTGGCTTAACTTTGGCTTCAACAAAAAATCCCCTGGTCTTGACTTTCCTTCATTTTTTGATGAGTAGTAAGAGTACACCACTTCAAAATGAAACATTAACTGTTAGATTTTGTCATAACAGCCTTTAAAGAAGGTGATGTCAGAATCTGTGTGTATAGAGTGGCCTTGGCCGTATACTTGATCTCCTCTGCAGGATAGTGTGCTCGCTGCAGGGCACTGTGCACAGACAATGTGATAGTCTCAGAGGTGAAAGTGCAGAGAAGTGATGGTGAAAGACGGGGGAGAAGTGACGGGGGGCAGAGTGATGGATTACAGCGAGGCTGTTGGAGCCTTGTGATGGCGTCTCTTCAAAGAGCAGCTCTGTGCTTTGTTGTGGGACATGTGTACAGCACACTGTCCCATTGTCTCCAGTATAGACACAGAAGGAGGCCACACACCAGAGCTAACCACAACCTCTATCTGGGAAAAGCTCAGTGTGTGCGTGTGCATACATCTGTGTGTGTGTTTGGCCACATCTTCACAGGAGGAGAGGAATCCCTTGATTCTTGTTTGTGGTTTTATAATAACGACTGTAACAACTGTGTGATCTGTAGAGAGTGGATTCATGTTGGTTCGAGCAGTTTCAGAAATAGTTTTAGGAAAGAAGCAGAATAATTTCACTTAGCATGAGGAAAAATGATTTCTTCATGCACACTGTAGCTGCATTGTTCCTCTGCAGGTTTTCTCAAATGCAAAAGTTTAATGTAAAGCCTGGATCTGGATTTCTTCTCTTTCTAAACAGCTCTTTGCAGCCTCAAATAGAGCCGATGTGAAGCCGATTGAGCGTGCTAACCTTTGCTAAATGCGACCTTGAGGACGTCAAAAAGGATCCCGTCTTGGTGCGAGCTACTTAAGGAATTTCCTGGTTCTCTAAGGAGCCCTCTTTAGTCTAAGCGTACAGTATGTTGCTTTCCTAATGAGCTCGGTGTCAGCTTACTATCTCACACACACATCCTCCCAGTTTCAAACTTCTGCGTGTATCCACAACAAACCCACACAGGCTCATTTTCACAGCAATCTCTGCACAATCTGGAAAACAGCAAAATGAGCGAGCAGCAGGCGGGCGAGCAGCTGCGCTCTGAAAATGAAGGGTAATCTTTGTTCTACTATTCTTTCTCATCTGTCCACGGCCGCTTGTCTCCAAAGCCGCCACTCGGAGACGACAGCTTGCCTCAGGGCAAGTCGACGAGCAGCGTTTCTGCACAGTCACAGTGTGTGGAAGTTGTAATTAAAGAACTAAATAAAAAAAGGCTGTGGCCTGTGCTCTCCACTTAGCGAGCCTCCACTGCGCGCTCAGTCAGGTCCTGGCGAGGGTTAATTGACAGTGTGGGAGATCCAAGTCCTGCGCCACGCTTCATCTTCTAGGGGCACAGGGCTGCTCCCATTGTGTGGGCTGAAAGTCCTCTGTGTGTGTGTGTGCGTGTGTGTCTGTGGAAGTTTGTGTATTTTGCACAAATTTTGCATGCATGAATTCATGTTGCTTTGTAAGTACGTTTCATCAAACAAAAATATTCCACAGCACAATGTGTCTCAGTGCTGTACTGTATGTGCTACTATAGAGACAGTTTTTGGTTCAGTCTGCTGTTAAAAAATATTAGACTGAGAAATTTCCAGATAAGACTTTTTTTCCCAGTGTGTTTCACCTCAGAATCACCAAAATATGATTTGCAAATTCTGTTTAATCTCTATTCAACTAAATACACTACAAAGACAAGATATTTGTTGCTCAAACTGATAAACTTTTGTTTTTGTTCCAAATATTCTCTCATTTTAAATTTGATGTCTGCAACACATTCCTAAAAAGCTGGTTCAGGCTCATGTTTCCACTGTGTTCCATCACCTTTCTTTTAACAACACTCAATAAGTGTTTGTGAACTGAGGACACTAATTGTTGAAGCTTTGGAGGTGGAATTCTTTACCATTCTTGATTGATGAACAACTTCAGTTGATCAACAGTCCGGGGTCTCTGTTGTTGTATTTTGTGCTTCATAATGCTCCATACATTTTCAATGGGAGACAGGTCTGGACTGCAGGCAGGCCAGTCTAGTACCCGCACTCTTTTACTACGAAGCCACGCTGTTGTAACACGTGCAGAATGTGTCTTGTCATTGTCTTGCTGAAATAAGCAGGGACGTCCCTGAAAAAGACGTGGCTTGGATGGCAGCATATGTTGCTCCAAAACCTGTATGTACCTTTCAGCATTAATGGAGCCTTCACAGATGGTCAAGTTAGCCATGCCATGGGCACTAACACACCCCCATACCATCACACATGCTGGCTTTGAGACTTTGACCTGATAACAATCCAGATTGTTCTTTTCCTCTTTGGCCTGGAGGACACCACGTCCATGATTTACAAAAACAATTTGAAATGTGGACTCGTCAGACCACAGCAGACTTTTCCACTTTGCGTCAGTCCATCTCAGATGAGCTCGGGTCCAGAGAAGCCGGCGGTGTTTCTGGGTGTTGTTGATATGTGTCTTTGTCTTTGCATGGTACAGTTTGAACTTGCACTTGTAGATGGAGTGATGAACTGTGTTAACTGACAATGGTTTTCTGAAGTCTTCCTGTGCCCATGTGGTAATATCCTTTACACAATGATGTTTGTTTTTAATGCAGTGCTGCCTGAGGGGTCAAAGGTCACGGGCATTCAGTGTTGGTTTTCAGCCTTGCTGCTTACGTGCAGAGATTTCTCCAGATTCTCTGAATCTTTGGATGATATTATGGACTGTAGATGATCAAATCCATCAATTCTTTGCAATTGTACGTTGAGAAACATCGTTCTTAAACTGTTGGACTATTTGCACAGCAGCCAAAGCATATGGGATGAATGTAGCTTGAATTTTAACTCCTCTCTTTAATTTCACTCTGCTTGTGTTGTCTTCTTCTCTGCCTCCAGCTACGGTGTTCTCCTGTGGGAGCTGCTGACAGGAGAGGCGCCCTACAAAGGGATTGATGGACTCGCCGTCGCCTACGGAGTTGCTGTCAACAAGCTCACCCTGCCCATCCCCTCTACGTGCCCTCAACCCTTCGCTCAGCTCATGGCAGGTGGGACATGTGTGGAGATCCATTGCAGTCGCAGCAGCAGTGTTCACGCGGGGTTTCTCACTTCAGTCGATTGAGAGCGCTCTTGCGTGACATCAAATCTGTGTCAACAACACACACTCTTTCCATTTCCCCAAAGCAGGGTGGAAATTGAGAAAACAAATTCCTGTATGACGTTAATAACGTGGCTGTGGAGAGGAAGTGTTTTTTGTTCTGGAGCCGCTTTGTGCAATATGTTTGTGTCCGTTTTCTCCGACTGAAGAAGTGTCACCTGGGTTCATGCCAGCCTCTTATCTGCCTGGCTCCTGACAAACATTAGCCAATGCAGTCGACAGTTTACATTCTCTTAGGTTAACCTCTCTGTTGGTGTCAGCTCGCCTCTTACAGTCCTGTTTTTAACAAAATCAGTGCTGATAACCACCTCAGAGGATTAATTAATTATCAAATTGTTTTTTGATCTCCTTGTAGGGCCCAAAGTGTTGCAGCAAATTATGCAAAACTCCCTCACAGCAAGTTAATTAAGCATTACTCTTTGAATAAGTGATCAGCTTGACTCTAGATTGTGCTCACACAAGTGCCTGAAGTGTGTGTAAACAGAAATTAGAGGGAGTGTGAATGGTTGTGTGATGTGGAGAGTGCAGAAACAGTGATCTCTTTTTTTAGGTGTTTCACTATTACAATTATAAATCTATTGAGCTCTATTCAAGAGGGGAATAAAATCAGCTTCTTTACAATGAAAAACAAAAGATCTGATGTTAAGGTTAGAAATGAAGTGAAACCAGGCACACATGCTAGCTGACGGTTCAACATTTAGTAACCTTCTGTCTGTCTAAGTGTCGTATTAGTTTACGTTCTTGCAGGATCACCCCTTTGTATCTGACTCTGTGTGTGTGTGTGTGTGTGTGACAGAGTGCTGGGACCAGGACCCCCATCGCAGACCTAATTTCGGCTCCATCTTGTGCCAGCTGATGTCTCTGGAGCAGCAGGTGAAGGAAGAAATGCCGCAGGACTCCTTCCACTCCCTGCAGGAGGACTGGAAGCTGGAGATTCAGGACATGTTCAATGAACTGCGGGCAAAAGAGAAGGTGAGACGCAGCAGAGCCGCCACTTTTTATCAACGTGCCAATCAATGTGAGATGATGTTTGTCATTTGAGTCCTGGAAATTTGTGACTTCAAGAAAATTTCAAAATTTTAAGAAGGGGGCGGTGTGCTTTTCTTCAGCTTTATTACCGAATCAATCCAAATATAAGTCGCTACATGACCAAACAGCAGAGGGAGCCAGCTTTTTGTACCTCACTGTGGCTGCAGTGATCAGCCAATCACAGCAGAGACTCAGTGACAGGAGATGAAAACTGGAGAGGTGTGGTAATTGTCCAGAGCAAAGTGGATCAAAAGTTGGGCAAGTTAACGACCAACTGAGGCAAAGTTATGATGATAATTTTAAGATGATGATGATCAGTGAAGCTGAGACGTTAAACAACCATCAGGCAGCCAAAATATGAGGAGTTATAGAGAGTAAAGTCTGAAGATGGAGCGTCCACAAAGAACATCTGAAAAATAATAACTGTAAAAGAAAAACTGATCGTGAAAGGGCCAGCCCTTTGAAAGCCCATGGAGGGGGGCGCTATGGGGTGAGCTTGGTGTTTGAGGCCCACCCCAGGCCCATGTAATGACCCATGTAAAACACACTCTTGAAAGCTTCTCCTCTAAACTCTGCTATCTGATAAAAGCAAATTCCAATGAGGTAACTAAGTATAGCATTTTTTGATGCCAGTATTTCTGTTCACCTGACTTCTCCTACACACAGCCTCAGACCATGAAGTAGCCATCATTCTCCTCTCACTCATCTTCATCTCTTTTGTCCTCCACCAGGAGCTGAGGTGTCGTGAGGAGGAGCTGAAGCGAGCGGCTCTGGAGCAGAAGTCCCACGAGGAGTTCCTGCGGCAGCGTGAGCAGCAGCTGGCTCAGTGGGAGCAGGATGTGTTTGAGCGCGAGCTCAGCCTCCTCATCCAGCACCTGAACCAGAACCAGGAGAAGCCCAACGTGAAGAAGAGGAAGGGGACGTTCAAGAAGCACAAGCTGAAGAGCAAGAACGGAGAGAAGATCAGCATGCCTCAAGGTTTGTGCTGGTCAATTTTAACCCCGTTAAACCTCGTCTTTTAACATCACCTTTTCAGATAGTTGATAATCAAAGTTAGAACAGTATTTCTGAGACCCTGTCAGCTAATATAAGATAACTACCTTTAAGCCGACATCACTGTTGAGTACCGTTGGATAACATGTCATGTTCTAAATCTCGATGCTCTCTGCAAGTCTTCATTCTTCATTTAAGACGACTGAACTGAATTGCTTGCAGATCAGTGGTTTTACACAGTAAGTGATAACAGGGGCTGTTTTCTAATTTGGAGTAACTGCCAAATTAAATTCAGAAGAAACAAACTGCAAAATCAAGTATTGTGTAAAACATGAGGAACAGCAGATAAACACAGAGAGTTTACAAACCGCCTACTACACCAGCAGAGACGACTGATTCGGTGGAAATTTAGTGTGTAGTTCGTGAAAACAGCAAAATCTGCAGCATGACAAAAAATCCTGGATGTTTTACTAACCGGAGGAAATTCCTCAGTATGCAATGAGCCAGTCCACCCTGCGCACTGTTTCCCACAATGCACAGCACTAATGCTTTTTTTTCCATTTATTGCGGGGGGCACTCGGGTTTAGGTGAATTACTGCCACCTACTGGACTCAGTCAGCGTTACAACCAAGTAACAACCTCCAGTCTGAAAATATGAGGCAATGCGGAAGTGCTTAAGTCTGCTGTTCCTCGAGTGTCCGCTTGAGGCTGGCTCCGGAAATATTTGTTTTCTAACTCCAAGTTTTCACAATATTAAGCTCATCAGTTTGTCCAATCAGAGGCACAGCTCAGATCACGTGACTGTGGAGCGTCCTATGGCTGTTACTGTGGAGACTCACAGTCCGCCTCATTTCCAATATGGCCGCCGACCATTTTGTTTCAAAAATCTGTTTCAGAAACAGATGGGTGACATCGCGGAGACTTCGTCCATTAATTATACAGACTATTTTTACAACTACAATCCAACAACGCCAACGTTTGACAGTCCACGAGAAAGAAGTAAAGTGATGTGAAAGAAACGCTGTTAAATGTTCTCACTTCTTGTCCTAACAGGAGTTTACTTCTAAAGAATTCATTAAAGTTCAGATAATCCACTCATTAACTTTTCACAAACTGTACATGGATCGTTCCATCAGCTGTAAAAACAAAAAGTTGAACCGTTTCAGATTTGTTTTCAATAAACGATGTAACTTTTGGTGTGAGATCAAAATCATACATGATGAATTCTGCTGAAGTATAATTCCGCGCATTCTCATTTTTGATTCATAAAAACAGGACCCTGAAATCTCACCCTGAGTTTGTTGTTTTTCTAAATGAATTTAAAATGAACCTTAAACCACTGAAATCAATGAAAGGATCAAAAACTCAAAAAAATAAACAATTACTTCAACAAACTCCTCACTGTGATATAAAAAACATTTTCTTACTTAATTATATTGGTTTGTTTTCTGTTATTGTGTTGTTCCTGTATCTCCACCACTGATTGATGTACATGAAATGCTCCTGCTGGTAATCTCTTTGCATGTTAATGAATTAAATGTCAACATGTAGCCATAGTTTGTTTTCTGTGTTTATAAAAAAAAGTTAGCTGTAGTATGTAGTACCATGTAGTTGGCGGTTTGGAAATAAGCCATAGAAAACTGAATCCAAAGTCTGCACCTCCTTTAATATAGCTTCTACTATCTTTCTGACTTCAGTTTGATGTCAGAGGAAAATGGCGTACACAAAAACAGTCAAGAAAATACAAGAGAGCAGTAAGGAGGAAGTGAGTGAAAGAGTTTTGTGGTGCAGCTGTTGTAATTTTGTAGCTGGGCTGTATTTAAGGCTCCTGTCAGGGCCGGACTCAGAGAAAGGAGGCTGCTGATCAGTGCTTCCTCATCCTCAGGTCCCATAAATACTGATGAAAAATGTTGAAAGGGATAACGTTGAACAGTTTCATCCTGAAAACAGATGGTTTGTAACGTACTGACTGTGTGAAAGGTGAAACACAGGTCCTGTTTTTTCCACTCAGCTGTTCAGTCTCCTCCACTGTCACACAGCCTGCTGCAGCTCACAGCCAGCGTGTTTCACAGCGTTGTGACCGTATTGTAGACAGAGCAGGCATGCGTAAATGCACTTTGTGTGTGTGTCTCTGTGAGTGTGTTGTGTGTGTGTGTGTGTGTGTGTGTGTGTGTGTGTTGTGGTTAGGCCTTTCCCAGCAGCAGCAGGGCGGTGATTTGGTGGTGGAGGGGGGGTTGATGAGAGGGGAGAGTGAGCCAACCACGCCTCGACGCTTCCTGTCCACGGACACACTGCTGGCTGGCCTCTCTCTCTCTCTCTCTCTCTTTCTTTTTAGCCATCCCTCCTTCACCCTTATATGTTTTTATTTTCTCACAACTGTATCTGTCTTATCCCCTTTCTTCCCCTCTTCCTTCCACAAATATTATCTTTATTGCAACATCCCGAGTATTCTCTGGAGTTGCATTTATTTTAGCTTTAATCTTGATTATTCTGAAAAAGGGAACAAAACAAAACAAACAAAAAAACTTCTTTAAGAAGAATAAAAATAACACTTAAGGAGAAAATCTTGACTCAGGGTTTCATATTTCATTCATCATAGGGTTGATACCAGAAAGTTAACAGGAAACTGGACTTGAATGAAATGTGCGGTGGCGCTGTACAGATTATGTCGTGTGAGTGCACCCTGACAGCAGTAAAGATAAGACACTGCTTTCTTGTCACACTGAGAATCTCCCCTGTTATAAAGTGGCAGTAAATTTGTTTTGCAACATGATGGATGGTACATTTTGAACGGTAGATCATGTGACCATTGTTTGATTTGTGCAAACATAAATATATATATATGCAAGATCTGTGATTTTGAGTCATTTAATCCATTTATAAAGATGAGAGGGGATATTATTTCATCATCATCACATCATCATATTTTCTACTTGTGAAAGAATGTAGCTTAGTATTGAGAAACTTAGCTCGTAAACAACATCTAAAACCTAATTACACTAAGTTACACTCTGAAAACAACTTGTTTTTGCTTACACGCAGAGAAGGTTTAAAAGTGCATGCCTATTGCATTGATTTTCTACAACAATAAAAACCAACACCAGGAGTAAAAAGGGCTCTAAATAAAGATTTGAACTCTCAGAAACTACCCACAGTTCTTTTATAAATGAGTGGGAGGTCAATTGAGGAAACTGAAATGCGTGTGTGTGTGTGTGTTCTGGTTGATGTCTATCATCCAGCTGGTCCAACATCTGTTGTATATGTTTGTGTTTGTGTTACAGATTTCATCCATAAGATCACGGTGCAGGCGTCCCCAGGCCTGGAAAAGAGGCGTAACTCCCCCGATCTGGGTTCAGGCTCCTCACCCTCCTTCGGCCCACGTTTTCGTGCAATTCAACGTGAGTGCAGTGATTTTTCCCTTGTGTAGACACACACAGATGCTTGGTTAGCGAGGTAAACAGGTGCATATATTTGTGTGCTTTAGGGCCTTCAGAGAACTCGAAACAGTTGGCTCTTTTCCTGCATGCACTCAAAGACTGTGTTGCAACATTACTTCTTTCATTTTTCAAAATTCTCCTCTTTCATGTGCTCCCAGCCACCCACACATCTTTTTTGTCTTCCACTGTTTCCCCATGGGCCCCCCTCTCCTGCTTTCTCTCTCACCCCCTCGCTGCCTTTCTGCTTTCTCTCTCACACACACCCTTTTCCCTTTACACAGTCTGCTCCAGTCCAAATATTATCTGACTTCCTCTCAGCGGCTCAGCACTTCTCAGCAGCGTTTTTCCACTGCAGCTCTGCTTCCTCCCTGCCTGCAGTCACCTTGCCGCTGCAGTGGGGGGCACTATTGAGCTGCGTTTTCCAGGCTGAAATAGTCCCCAGTTTTATATGCATGTAGTGGCTACAGTGCGGTTAGCTGAATTAAAAATAAGCAAGGAGGAATTCATTGCTCCAGGAGAAAGGTTTGAGAAGGGGTTGAAGTGAGCAGAGATTTACAGTACTCTCCTGCTTGTCAGGCTTTCAGACAAACGCCCCCAGATTGTTTCTCTTTGCAGGGGAATTGCCGCCTGTAGGTCACAGGGTGTCTTAATAAAACCCAGGAGGAAATTTGCGGTTCAGCAACAGGCCATGAAAGGGATTTCTTAAAACAATTACCAGTGGGTGTTGACATGAAAGCACAAATTGCGGTGAAACATTTATCTGTGAAAGTGGTTAGTAAATCTGAAACATCTGCCACTTTCATTTACTCATCAAACACAGGGCTGCTTTCCCTTTACTTCCTAATGACTTTCCTTAATGGCATTCACTAAGCCAAGAGGGTGTCTGCCATTAAACTCTGTTAAGTAGATATTTATGTTTGCCCTCTCAGTAGCAAGTAGTGATTTATTGCCGCGGCCTCCCAAACTTATTTGTCTGCTCGACATCTGCCAAAGTGATGAGGATTTTTTCACAGACAGAGGGCTACAGGGCGGTCATGCTGGGAGTTGAGTATCTAATTGTGTTACAATCCAATGAATAAAATAACAGGAAATAATAAATAAAATTTTTGACTTCTGGGGTTTTTTCTGTAATATGTAAAGACTTTCAGTAGGCTGGTTCAGAGAAGATAGAGATTTATTCTAGAAGGAAGTTCTAAATGGCTTGATTCAAGAGCTGTAACAATTAATCAAACTAGACAATTTCCACGGAAATCGTGAGAGGGGCTCGGGACGCATGCCGGCTGACTCTTCTTGATATACTTTGTAATGTGCTCCGCGCGCCATTTCAAAATGAAGAACCCCTCTGTGAGATGATTTGAATGGTGTAACATTGATTAACAAAAATACACACACAAACACAAAGAGTCATGCACGCTACACGTGCTTAAATGTGGTGGGTGTTTTGTGTAAACTGAGGTCCCTTAATCACAATCATAAACACACACACGTACACATAGGCGCTCTTCGCTTTCCTTTTCAGAGACAAGAATCCCCCTGTGAATGGCCTTCAATGATAAAACTTTGTTCAAAGAAAAACAGACACACACCTACACACACACACACACACACACACACACACACACACACACACACACACATACACACACACACACACACACACACACACACACATACACACACACATACACACACACACACACGCTCAGCCAAACACGCGCACACACACACACACACACACACACACACACACACACACACACACATACACACACTCTAACTCACACACAAAGACATGAGCATTACGCGCTAGAATGTGAGGGTGTTTTGTGTGAACTGAGGTACTTTAAACATCATCAATACAGTCACACACACATACACGTTTGCGTGCTTTACATGCCCCTTCAAGGACAAGAAAACCTCTGTTTAAGCTTTCATTGATAATATATTGTTTGATATGAGTTATTTCATTCAAAAGGAATCCTCACTCTTTCCGTGTGTGTGTGTGTACTTGTTTTGATAATATAGCCAGGATCTCCCAGAATGCCCCAGAATGTCCTTATGAGTCATCATTCATGAAGAGCTGCATGGTTTCCATCTTCCGTCAGTCCTGCTGTGACTGACTGATGATGTCACGCACTCTGAGTGCTGAGTTTTAGTGAAAAAACTCAAAACTTTGTGTTGCTTTACCTTTGTTTTCTCAAAAACTGTTGAAGATAGCAGAATGCCCCTAGCAACTTAAGCTGTGGACAGATGTGTCAAAATTTTGAAGCAAGAACGACGTCTCTAGCTGAAAGTATGGCGAGGCAGGAGCAGTGTGAAAAAGTGTGTTTTTTTGGTGTTCTCGGGAAGCGTCCCTATTCATTGTCTATAGGACTTTTTCGTCGGTTTTTCGGGGGTTTTTTCGACCAAAAAACACTGAAATTCTTAGAAAAGTCATAGCACACCATTCTGGACCGAGCCGCACGTTTTGATATATAATTTGTTGGGGTTTTCTTAAAGCTCTGGGAGGAGAAGCGGTCCAAAGTTTTGTCCTTATGAGTCATCTTTCATGTAGAGCTGCGTGGTTTCCATGACGATTTAACTGAGAGCAGCTGTGGAGATCAAGGGACACCTCTTTGTGACAGCTGTTCTCTGCTGTTTTTTGGGATGAGGCATGTGTCCGAACAAATGCTCGCTGTGGCCAAACCGTTATAGCTATCAGAAAAACGAGCGCACCGTGAAAATCCAGACGGGTGGAGGAATCCGTCAATGTGCAGTTTATATTTGTAGGGTCAAGAATTTGCCCTCACGGCCGAGTTGAAAATGAGTGACCCTTTTCTGAAAAACCCGAGAGATTCATAATGCAAGCAAATACAGAGAGGTGGTCAGGTTTGGCTGACAGTTGGCCCTTTCCTGACTAAGAGCTCCATCCTTTGACTTCAAAGGCTGCTTTGACAGAAGCGCAACGGACATACCTACGTTTTGATGTAATTTTTATGACCGTGGAGTGAAATTTGTGGTCCCACGAGACATTTGTTTGGGAAATTCCTTGTGTGTCATGAGCTGCTGCTCCCACTCTAAATAATGATGTCACGCACTGTGAGAGCTGAGTTTTAGTGAAAAAACTCAAAAGTTTGTGTTGCTTTACCTTTGTTTTCTGAAAAACTATTAAAGACAGCAGAATGCCCCTTGAAACTTAAGCTGTGGACAGATGTGTCAACGTTTTGAAACAAGAACGACGTCTCTAGCTTAAAGTATGGCGAGGCAGGAGCCGTGTGAAAAAGTGTGTTTTTTTTGTGTTCTCGGGGAGCCTTCCCATTCATTCTTAATGGGACTGTTTCGACGGTTTTTCTGGGTTTTTTCGGCCAAAAATTGCCAAAATTCTGAGAAAAGTCATAGCACACCATTCTGGACCGAGCCGCACGTTTTGATATATAATTTGTTGGGGTTTTCTCAAAGCTCTGGGAGGAGAAGCGGTCCGAAATTTTGGACGGAAGATGAAAAAGAAACTAGACAATTTCCACGGAAATCGTGAGAGGGGCTCGGGACGCATGCCGGCTGACTCTTCTTGATATACTTTGTAATGTGCTCCGCGCGCCATTTCAAAATGAAGAACCCCTCTGTGAGATGATTTGAATGGTGTAACACTGATTAACAAAGATACACACACAAACACAAAGAGTCATGCACACTTCACATGCTTAAATGTGGGGGGTGTTTTGTGTGAACTGAGGTCCCTTGTGCACAATCATAAACGCACACACACTTACACATAGGCGCACGTTGCTTTTCTTTTCAAAGACAACAAGCCCTCTGTGAGTGGCCTTCAATGATAAAACTTTGTTTAACGAAAAACAAACACACCTACACACACACACACATACACACACACACACACACACACTCACCCAAACACACACACACACACACACACACACACACACACACACAAACACACACACACAAACACACACACACACACAGACATGAGCATTACGCGCTTAAATGTGAGGGTGTTTTGTGTGAACTGAGGTACTTTAAACATCATCAATACAGTCACACACACATACACGTTTGCGTGCTTTACATGCCCCTTCAAGGACAAGAAAACCTCTGTGTTTAAGCTTTCATTGATAATATATTGTTTGATATGAGTTATTTCATTCAAAAGGAATCCTCACTCTCTCCGTGTGTGTGTGTGTACTTGTTTTGATAATATAGCCAGGATCTCCCAGAATGCCCCAGAATGTCCTTATGAGTCATCATTCATGAAGAGCTGCATGGTTTCCATCTTCCGTCAGTCCTGCTGTGACTGACTGATGATGTCACGCACTCTGAGAGCTGAGTTTTAGTGAAAAAACTCAAAATTTTGTGTTGCTTTACCTTTGTTTTCTCAAAAACTGTTGAAGATAGCAGAATGCCCCTAGCAACTTAAGCTATGGACAGATGTGTCAACATTTTGAAGCAAGAATGACGTCTCTAGCTGAAAGTATGGCGAGGCAGGAGCAGTGGGAAATAGTGTGTTTTTTGGTGTTCTCGGGAAGCCTCCCTATTCATTGTCTATAGGACTTTTTCGTCAGTTTTTCAGGGGGTTTTTTCGGCCAAAAAACACCGAAATTCTTAGAAAAGTCATAGCACGCCATTCTGAACCGAGTCGCACGTTTTGATATATAATTTGTTGGGGTTTTCTTAAAGCTCTGGGAGGAGAAGCGGTCCAAAGTTTTGTCCTTATGAGTCATCTTTCATGTAGAGCTGCGTGGTTTCCATGACGATTTAACTGAGAGCAGCTGTGGAGATCAAGGGACACCTCTTTGTGACAGCTGTTCTCTGCTGTTTTTTGGGATGAGGCATGTGTCCGAACAAATGCTCGCTGTGGCCAAACCGTTATAGCTATCAGAAAAACGAGCGCACCGTGAAAATCCAGACGGGCGGAGGAATCCGTCAATGTGCAGTTTATATTTGTAGGGTCAAGAATTTGCCCTCACGGCCGAGTTGAAAATGAGTGACCCTTTTCTGAAAAACCAGAGAGATTCATAAAGCAAGTAAATACAGAGAGGTGGTCAGGTTTGGCTGACAGTTGGCCCTTTCCTGACTAAGAGCTCCATCCTTTGACTTCAAAGGCTGCTTTGACAGAAGCGCAACGGAAATACCTACGTTTTGATGTAATTTTTATGACCGTGGAGTGAAATTTGTGGTCCCACGAGCGATTTGTTTGGGAAATTCCTTGTGTGTCATGAGCTGCTGCTCCCACTCTGACTTGTGATGTCACGCACTCAGAGAGCTGAGTTTTAGTGAAAAAACTCAAAACTTTGTGTTGCTTTACCTTTGTTTTCTCGAAAACTATTAAAGACAGCAGAATGCCCCTTGAAACTTAAGCCGTGGACAGATGTGTCAACGTTTTGAAGCAAGAATGACGTCTCTAGCTGAAAGTATGGCGAGGCAGGAGCCGTGTGAAAAAGTGTGTTTTTTTGGTGTTCTCGGGGAGCCTTCCCATTCATTCTTAATGGGACTTTTTCCTCGGTTTTTCTGGGTTTTTTCGGCCAAAAATTGCCGAAATTCTTAGAAAAGTCATAGCACACCATTCTGGACCGAGCCGCACGTTTTGATATATAATTTGTTGGGGTTTTCTCAAAGCTCTGGGAGGAGAAGCGGTCCAAAATTTTGGACGGAAGATGAAGATGAAGAAAAAAGATGCGCAACGGAAGAACAATAGTGGCTCGTGGCTTCGCCACGAGCCACTCTCCCCATAGCTTTGCTATGGGGAGAGTGGCTCATGCGAAGCCCGAGCCCCTAACTAGACAATTTCCACGGAAATCGTGAGAGGGGCTCGGGACGCATGCTGGCTGACTCTTCTTGATATACTTTCTAATGTGCTCCGCGCGCCATTTCAAAATGAAGAACCCCTCTGTGAGATGATTTGAATGGTGTAACATTGATTAACAAAAATACACACACAAACACAAAGAGTCATGCACGCTACACGTGCTTAAATGTGGTGGGTGTTTTGTGTAAACTGAGGTCCCTTAATCACAATCATAAACACACACACGTACACATAGGCGCTCTTCGCTTTCTTTTTCAGAGACAAGAATCCCCCTGTGAATGGCCTTCAATGATAAAACTTTGTTCAACGAAAAACAGACACACACCTACACACACACACACACACATACACACACACACACACACATGCTCAGCCAAACACGCACACACACACACACACACACACACACACACACACACACACTCACACACACACACTCTAACACACACACAAAGACATGAGCATTACGCGCTAGAATGTGAGGGTGTTTTGTGTGAACTGAGGTACTTTAAACATCATCAATACAGTCACACACACATACATGCTTGCGTGCTTTCCATGCCCCTTCAAGGACAAGAAAACCTCTGTTTAAGCTTTCATTGATAATATATTGTTTGATATGAGTTATTTCATTCAAAAGGAATCCTCACTCTCTCCGTGTGTGTGTGTACTTGTTTTGATAATATAGCCAGGATCTCCCAGAATGCCCCAGAATGTCCTTATGAGTCATCATTCATGAAGAGCTGCATGGTTTCCATCTTCCGTCAGTCCTGCTGTGACTGACTGATGATGTCACGCACTCTGAGTGCTGAGTTTTAGTGAAAAAACTCAAAACTTTGTGTTGCTTTACCTTTGTTTTCTCAAAAACTGTTGAAGATAGCAGAATGCCCCTAGCAACTTAAGCTATGGACAGATGTGTCAAGATTTTGAAGCAAGAATGACGTCTCTAGCTGAAAGTATGGCGAGGCAGGAGCAGTGTGAAAAAGTGTGTTTTTTTGGTGTTCTCGGGAAGCGTCCCTATTCATTGTCTATAGGACTTTTTCGTCGGTTTTTCGGGGGGTTTTTCGACCAAAAAACACTGAAATTCTTAGAAAAGTCATAGCACACCGTTCTGGACCGAGCCGCACGTTTTGATATATAATTTGTTGGGGTTTTCTTAAAGCTCTGGGAGGAGAAGCGGTCAAAAGTATTGTCCTTATGAGTCATCTTTCATGTAGAGCTGCGTGGTTTCCATGACGATTTAACTGAGAGCAGCTGTGGAGATCAAGGGACACCTCTTTGTGACAGCTGTTCTCTGCTGTTTTTTGGGATGAGGCATGTGTCCGAACAAATGCTCGCTGTGGCCAAACCGTTATAGCTATCAGAGAAACGAGCACACCGTGAGACTCCAGACGGGCGGAGGTATCCGTCAATGTAAAGTTTATATATGTAGGGTCAAGAATTTGCCCTCACGGCCGAGTTGAAAATGAGTGACCCTTTTCTGCCAAACCCGAAAGATTCATAAAGCAAGTAAATACAGAGAGGTGGTCAGGTTTGGCTGACAGTTGGCCCTTTCCTGACTAAGAGCTCCATCCTTTGAGTTCAAAGGCTGCTTTGACAGAAGCGCAACGGAAATACCTACGTTTTGATGTAAATTTTATGACCGTGGAGTGAAATTTGTGGTCCCACGAGACATTTGTTTGGGAAATTCCTTGTGTGTCATGAGCTGCTGCTCCCACTCTAACTTATGATGTCACGCACTGTGAGAGCTGAGTTTTAGTGAAAAAACTCAAAACTTTGTGTTGCTTTACCTTTGTTTTCTCAAAAACTGTTGAAGATAGCAGAATGCCCCTTGAAACTTAAGCTGTGGACAGATGTGTCAACGTTTTGAAGCAAGAATGACGCCTCTAGCTGAAAGTATGGCGAGGCAGGAGCCGTGTGAAAAAGTGTGTGTTTTTGGTGTTCTCGGGGAGCCTCCCCATTCATTCTTAATGGGACTGTTTCGTCGGTTTTTCTGTTTTTTTTCGGCCAAAAATTGCCGAAATTCTTAGAAAAGTCATAGCACACCATTCTGGACCGAGCCGCACGTTTTGATATATAATTTGTTGGGGTTTTCTCAAAGCTCTGGGAGGAGAAGCGGTCCAAAATTTTGGACGGAAGATGAAGATGAAGAAAAAAGATGCGCAACGGAAGAACAATAGTGGCTCGTGGCTTCGCCACGAGCCACTCTCCCCATAGCTTTGCTATGGGGAGAGTGGCTCATGCGAAGCCCGAGCCCCTAACTAGACAATTTCCACGGAAATCGTGAGAGGGGCTCGGGACGCATGCCGGCTGGCATACATACTCTTCTTGATATACTTTCTAATGTGTCCTCTCCCTAACTGTTGTGGGACAATTAAAGCTACTCATGGGTTATAGGTGTGTTTGGTGAGATTGATGTGTGGTTACACATCCATACATGTGGTTTGTAGTTTAACTGAGGTCATATTTAACTCATTCACACAAATGCGCACTATGTGCCCACTGTTACATATAATTTTTACACTCTGGAAACACACAAACAGATATATGCATGCTTAGATGTGGTGGGGGTTTTGTCTGAACTGAGGTCCCTCAATCACGATCATAAATGCACACACCAAACACATAGGCGCGCTCCGCGCGCCATTTCAAAATGAAGAACCCCTCTGTGAGATGATTTGAATGGTGTAACATTGATTAACAAAAATACACACACAAACACAAAGAGTCATGCATGCTACACGTGCTTAAATGTGGTGGGTGTCTTGTGTAAACTGAGGTCCCTTAATCACAATCATAAACACACACACGTACACATAGGCGCTCTTCGCTTTCCTTTTCAGAGACAAGAATCCCCCTGTGAATGGCCTTCAATGATAAAACTTTGTTCAACGAAAAACAGACACACACCTACACACACACACACACACACACACACACACATACATACACACACATACACACACGCACACACACACACACACACACACACTCTAACACACACACAAAGACATGAGCATTACGCGCTAGAATGTGAGGGTGTTTTGTGTGAAATGAGGTACTTTAAACATCATCAATACAGTCACACACACATACACGTTTGTGCGCTTTACATGCCCCTTCAAGGACAAGAAAACCTCTGTGTTTAAGCTTTCATTGATAATACATTGCTTGAAATGAGTTATTTCATTCAAAAGGAATCCTCACTCTCTCCGTGTGTGTGTGTGTACTTGTTTTGATAATATAGCCAGGATTTCCCAGAATGCCCCAGAATGTCCTTATGAGTCATCATTCATGAAGAGCTGCATGGTTTCCCTCTTCCGTCAGTCCTGCTGTGACTGACTGATGATGTCACGCACTCTGAGAGCTGAGTTTTAGTGAAAAAACTCAAAACTTTGTGTTGCTTTACCTTTGTTTTCTCAAAAACTGTTGAAGATAGCAGAATGCCCCTAGAAATTTAAGCTGTGGACAGATATGTCAAGATTTTGAAGCAAGAATGATGTCTCTAGCTGAAAGTATGGCGAGGCAGGAGCAGTGGGAAATAGTGTGTTTTTTTGGTGTTCTCGGGAAGCCTCCCTATTCATTGTCTATAGGACTTTTTCGTCGGTTTTTCAGGGGTTTTTTTCGGCCAAAAAACACCGAAATTCTTAGAAAAGTCATAGCACACCATTCTGGACCGAGCCGCACGTTTTGATATATAATTTGTTGGGGTTTTCTTAAAGCTCTGGGAGAAGAAGCGGTCCAAAGTTTTGTCCTTATGAGTCATCTTTCATGTAGAGCTGCGTGGTTTCCATGACGATTTAACTGAGAGCAGCTGTGGAGATCAAGGGACACCTCTTTGTGACAGCTGTTCTCTGCTGTTTTTTGGGATGAGGCATGTGTCCGAACAAATGCTCGCTGTGGCCAAACCGTTATAGCTATCAGAAAAACGAGCGCACCGTGAAAATCCAGACGGGCGGAGGAATCCGTCAATGTGCAGTTTATATTTGTAGGGTCAAGAATTTGCCCTCACGGCCGAGTTGAAAATGAGTGACCCTTTTCTGAAAAACCCGAGAGATTCATAATGAAAGTAAGTACAGAGAGGTGGTCAGGTTTGGCTGACAGTTGGCCCTTTCCTGACTAAGAGCTCCATCCTTTGACTTCAAAGGCTGCTTTGACAGAAGCGCAACGGAAATACCTACGTTTTGATGTAATTTTTATGACCGTGGAGTGAAATTTGTGGCCCCACGAGACATTTGTTTGGGAAATTCCTTGTGTGTCATGAGCTTCTGCTCCCACTCTGACTTGTGATGTCACGCACTCAGAGAGCTGAGTTTTAGTGAAAAAACTCAAAACTTTGTGTTGCTTTACCTTTGTTTTCTCGAAAACTATTAAAGACAGCAGAATGCCCCTTGAAACTTAAGCCGTGGACAGATGTGTCAACGTTTTGAAGCAAGAATGACGTCTCTAGCTGAAAGTATGGCGAGGCAGGAGCCGTGTGAAAAAGTGTGTTTTTTTGGTGTTCTCGGGGAGCCTTCCCATTCATTCTTAATGGGACTTTTTCCTCGGTTTTTCTGGGTTTTTTCGGCCAAAAATTGCCGTAATTCTTAGAAAAGTCATAGCACGCCATTCTGGACCGAGCCGCACGTTTTGATATATAATTTGTTGGGGTTTTCTCAAAGCTCTGGGAGGAGAAGCGGTCCGAAATTTTGGACGGAAGATGAAAAAGAAAAAAGAAGCGCAACGGAAGAACAATAGGGGCTCGTGGCTTCGCCACGAGCCCCTCTCCCCCATAGCTTTGCTATGGGGGAGAGGGGCTCATGCGAAGCCCGAGCCCCTAACTAGACAATTTCCACGGAAATCGTGAGAGGGGCTCGGGACGCATGCCGGCTGGCATACATACTCTTCTTGATATACTTTCTAATGTGTCCTCTCCCTAACTGTTGTGGGACAATTAAAGCTACTCATGGGTTATAGGTGTGTTTGGTGAGATTGATGTGTGGTTACACATCCATACATGTCGTTTGTAGTTTAACTGAGGTCATATTTAACTCATTCACACAAATGCGCACTATGTGCCCACTGTTACATATAATTTTTACACTCTGGAAACACACAAACAGATATATGCATGCTTAGATGTGGTGGGGGTTTTGTCTGAACTGAGGTCCCTCAATCACGATCATAAATGCACACCCCAAACACATAGGCGCGCTCCGCGCGCCATTTCAAAATGAAGAACCCCTCTGTGAGATGATTTGAATGGTGTAACATTGATTAACAAAAATACACACACAAACACAAAGAGTCATGAACGCTACACGTGCTTAAATGTGGTGGGTGTCTTGTGTAAACTGAGGTCCCTTAATCACAATCATAAACACACACACGTACACATAGGCGCTCTTCGCTTTCCTTTTCAGAGACAAGAATCCCCCTGTGAATGGCCTTCAATGATAAAACTTTGTTCAACGAAAAACAGACACACACCTACACACACACACACACACACACACACACACACACACACACACACACACACATACACACACATATACACACACACACACACACACACACACACACATACACACACATACACACACACACACACACACACACACACACACACACACACACACACTAACACACACACAAAGACATGAGCATTACGCGCTAGAATGTGAGGGTGTTTAGTTTGAACTGAGGTACTTTAAACATCATCAATACAGTCACACACACATACACGTTTGTGCTCTTTACATGCCCCTTCAAGGACAAGAAAACCTCTGTGTTTAAGCTTTCATTGATAATACATTGCTTGAAATGAGTTATTTCATTCAAAAGGAATCCTCACTCTCTCCGTGTGTGTGTGTGTGTGTGTACTTGTTTTGATAATATAGCCAGGATCTCCCAGAATGCCCCAGAATGTCCTTATGAGTCATCATTCATGAAGAGCTGCATGGTTTCCCTCTTCCGTCAGTCCTGCTGTGACTGACTGATGATGTCACGCACTCTGAGAGCTGAGTTTTAGTGAAAAAACTCAAAACTTTGTGTTGCTTTACCTTTGTTTTCTCAAAAACTGTTGAAGATAGCAGAATGCCCCTAGAAATTTAAGCTGTGGACGGATGTGTCAAGATTTTGAAGCAAGAATGATGTCTCTAGCTGAAAGTATGGCGAGGCAGGAGCAGTGGGAAATAGTGTGTTTTTTTGGTGTTCTCGGGAAGCCTCCCTATTCATTGTCTATAGGACTTTTTAGTCGGTTTTTCAGGGGTTTTTTTCGGCCAAAAAACACCGAAATTCTTAGAAAAGTCATAGCACACCATTCTGGACCGAGCCACACGTTTTGATATATAATTTGTTGGGGTTTTCTTAAAGCTCTGGGAGGAGAAGTGGTCCAAAGTTTTGTCCTTATGAGTCATCTTTCATGTAGAGCTGCGTGGTTTCCATGACGATTTAACTGAGAGCAGCTGTGGAGATCAAGGGACACCTCTTTGTGACAGCTGTTCTCTGCTGTTTTTTGGGATGAGGCATGTGTCCGAACAAATGCTCGCTGTGGCCAAACCGTTATAGCTATCAGAAAAACGAGCGCACCGTCAAAATCCAGACGGGCGGAGGAATCCGTCAATGTGCAGTTTATATTTGTAGGGTCAAGAATTTGCCCTCACGGCCGAGTTGAAAATGAGTGACCCTTTTCTGAAAAACCAGAGAGATTCATAAAGCAAGTAAATACAGAGAGGTGGTCAGGTTTGGCTGACAGTTGGCCCTTTCCTGACTAAGAGCTCCATCTTTTGACTTCAAAGGCTGCTTTGACAGAAGCGCAACGGAAATACCTACGTTTTGATGTAATTTTTATGACCGTGGAGTGAAATTTGTGGTCCCACGAGACATTTGTTTGGGAAATTCCTTGTGTGTCATGAGCTGCTGCTCCCACTCTAACTGATGATGTCACGCACTGTGAGAGCTGAGTTTTAGTGAAAAAACTCAAAACTTTGTGTTGCTTTACCTTTGTTTTCTCAAAAACTATTAAAGACAGCAGAATGCCCCTTGAAACTTAAGCCGTGGAAAGATGTGTCAAGATTTTGAAGCAAGAATGACGTCTCTAGCTGAAAGTATGGCGAGGCAGGAGCCGTGTGAAAAAGTGTGTTTTTTTGGTGTTCTCGGGGAGCCTTCCCATTCATTCTTAATGGGACTTTTTCGTCGGTTTTTCGGGGTTTTTTCGGCCAAAAATTGCCGAAATTCTTAGAAAAGTCATAGCACACCATTCTGGACCGAGCCGCACGTTTTGATATATAATTTGTTGGGGTTTTCTCAAAGCTCTGGGAGGAGAAGCGGTCCAAAGTTTTGTCCGGAAGATGAAGTAGTTGAAGAAAAAGAAAGAAACGAACGGAAGAACAATAGGGGCTCGTGGCTTCGCCACGAGCCCCTCTCCCCCATAGCTTTGCTATGGGGGAGAGGGGCTCATGCGAAGCCCGAGCCCCTAACTAGACAATTTCCACGGAAATCGTGAGAGGGGCTCGGGACGCATGCCGGCTGGCATACTAAATATACTTCCTGATATACTTTTTAATGTGTCCTCTCCCTAATTGTCCCTTAATCACAATCATAAACGCACACATGTACACATAGGCGGTCTACGCTTTCCTTTAACTGAGTCACGTCCTGTGGTGGTGTACTATCAGCCCGAAGTGCAATAATTGATTGATTGGTTATTGATTTTAGCCTTTTGACACAAATCAGATTTCAAGCAAGAATATAGCTCATTTTTAAGAATTTGAAGGGCTTTTATTTTGAAATGCTACATCAGAATGAGCTGATATTAAATGAGTGACATCCTGGGGTGGTGTACTATCAGCCTGAAGTGGAATCATTGATTGAATATTTATTTGAGCCTTTTTATCCTAATCTTAAATCAGGAAAGACTATAGCTCAGTATCTGGAATTTAAAGGGCTTTTATTTTGAAATGCTACATCAAAATCAGCTGATATTTAGTGAATGACATCCTGACTTGGTATACTATCAGCCGGACGTGGAATAATTGATTGATTATTGGTTTTAGCCTTTTTATGCTAATCTGAAATCAGGCAAGACTGTAGCTCAGTATCTGGAATTTAAAGGGCTTTTATTTTGAAATGCTACATCAGAATTGGTTGAAATTAACTGAGTCGCATCCTGAGGTAGACTTCTACCAGCCTGAATTGGAATCACTGATTGATTATTTATTTAAGACTTTTCATGCTAATCTGAATTCAGGCAAGACTTTTGCTCAGTTTCAAGAATTTGAAAGGCTTTTATTTTGAAATGTTAAATCAGAATCAGCTGATATTGAATGAGTGACATCCTGGCGTGGAGTACTATCAGCCTGAAGTGGAATCATTGATTGATTTTTGGTTTTAGCCTTTTTACACAAATCAGACTTCAGGCAAGAACATACCTCAGTTTTAAGAATTTGAAGAGCTTTTATTTTGAAATGCTACATCAGAATTGGTTGAAATTAACTGGGTCACATCCTGAGGTAGACCTCTATCAGCCTGAATTGGAATCACTGATTGATTATTTATGTAATCCTTTCATGCTAATCTGAATTCAGGCAAGACTTTTGCTCAGTTTCAAGAATTTGAAAGGCTTTTATTTTGAAATGTTACATCAGAATCAGCTGATATTGAATGAGTGACATCCTGGGATGGTTCACTATCAGCCTGATGTGAAATCATTGATTGATTATTGATTTTAGGCTTTTCACACAAATCAGACTTTAGGCAAGAACATAGCTCAGTTTTGAGAATTTGAGGAGCTTTTATTTTGAAATGCTAGATCAGAATTTGTTGATATTGACTGGGTGATTCCCTGAGGTGGTGTACTATCAGCCTGTGGTGGAATCATTGATTGAATATTTATTTAAGCCTTTTTATCCTAATCGGAAATCAGGCAAGATTATAGCTCAGATTCTGGAATTTAAAGGGCTTTTATTTTGAAATGCTACATAAGAATAAGCTGATATTGACTATGTCTTTAAATTTTAACCAGGATTTAGAGTAGATTATCTCTGTATTATTCGGGTCAAAAATTTGCCCACGCGGCCGAGTTGAAAATGAGTGATCCTTTTCTGAAAAACCCCAGAGATTCAAAATGGAGTTTTAAGTGAAAAAACTCAAAACTTTGTGTTGCTTTACCTTTGTTTTCTCAAAAACTGTTGAAGATAGCAGAATGCCCCTAGCAACTTAAGCTATGGACAGATGTGTCAAGATTTTGAAGCAAGAATGATGTCTCTAGCTGAAAGTATGGCGAGGCAGGAGCAGTGGGAAATAGTGTGTTTTTTTGGTGTTCTCGGGAAGCGTCCCTATTCATTGTCTATAGGACTTTTTCGTCGGTTTTTCAGGGGGTTTTTTCGGCCAAAAAACACCGAAATTCTTAGAAAAGTCATAGCACACCATTCTGGACCGAGCCGCACGTTTTGATATATAATTTGTTGGGGTTTTCTTAAAGCTCTGGGAGGAGAAGCGGTCCAAAGTTTTGTCATTATGAGTCATCTTTCATGTAGAGCTGCGTGGTTTCCATGACGATTTAACTGAGTGCAGCTGTGGAGATCAAGGGACACCTCTTTGTGACAGCTGTTCTCTGCTGTTTTTTGGGATGAGGCATGTGTCCGAACAAATGCTCGCTGTGGCCAAACCGTTATAGCTATCAGAAAAACGAGCGCACCGTGAAACTCCAGACGGGCGGAGGAATCCGTCAATGTGCAGTTTATATTTGTAGGGTCAAGAATTTGCCCTCACGGCCGAGTTGAAAATGAGTGACCCTTTTCTGAAAAACCCGAGAGATTCATAATGAAAGTAAGTACAGAGAGGTGGTCAGGTTTGGCTGACAGTTGGCCCTTTCCTGACTAAGAGCTCCATCCTTTGACTTCAAAGGCTGCTTTGACAGAAGCGCGACGGAAATACCTACGTTTTGATGTAATTTTTATGACCGTGGAGTGAAATTTGTGGCCCCACGAGACATTTGTTTGGGAAATTGCTTGTGTGTCATGAGCTGCTGCTCCCACTCTGACTTGTGATGTCACGCACTCAGAGAGCTGAATTTTAGTGAAAAAACTCAAAACTTTGTGTTGCTTTACCTTTGTTTTCTCGAAAACTATTAAAGACAGCAGAATGCCCCTTGAAACTTAAGCCGTGGAAAGATGTGTCAACGTTTTGAAGCAAGAATGACGTCTCTAGGTGAAAGTATGGCGAGGCAGGAGCCGTGTGAAAAAGTGTGTTTTTTTGGTGTTCTCGGGGAGCCTTCCCATTCATTCTTAATGGGACTGTTTCGTCGGTTTTTCGGGGGTTTTTCGGCCAAAAATTGCCGAAATTCTTAGAAAAGTCATAGCACACCATTCTGGACCGAGCCGCACGTTTTGATATATAATTTGTTGGGGTTTTCTCAAAGCCCTAGGAGGAGAAGCGAACCGAAATTTTGTCCGGAAGATGAAGATATTGAAAAAGAAAAAAGAAACGAACGGAAGAACAATAGTGGCTCGTGGCTTCGCCACGAGCCACTCTCCCCATAGCTTTGCTATGGGGAGAGTGGCTCATGCGAAGCCCGAGCCCCTAACTAGACAATTTCCACGGAAATCGTGAGAGGGGCTCGGGACGCATGCCGGCTGACTCTTCTTGATATACTTTGTAATGTGTCCTCTCCCTAACTGTTGTTGGAACATTAAAGCTACTCATGGGCTATAGGTGTGTTTGGTGAGATTGATGTGTGGTTACACATCCACACATGTGGTTTGTAGTTTAACTGAGGTCATATTTAACTCATTCACACAAATGCGCACTTTGTGCCCACTGTCACATATAATTTTTACACTCTGGAAACACACAAACAGATATATGCATGCTTAGATGTGGTGGGGGTTTTGTCTGAACTGAGGTCCCTCAATCACGATCATAAATGCACACACCAAACACATAGGCGCTCCGCGCGCCATTTCAAAATGAAGAACCCCTCTGTGAGATGATTTGAATGGTGTAACATTGATTAACAAAAATACACACACAAACACAAAGAGTCATGCACCCTACACGTGCTTAAATGTGGTGGGTGTTTTGTGTAAACTGAGGTCCCTTAATCACAATCATAAACACACACACGTACACATAGGCGCTCTTCGCTTTCCTTTTCAGAGACAAGAATCCCCCTGTGAATGGCCTTCAATGATAAAACTTTGTTCAACGAAAAACAGACACACACCTACACACACACACACACACACACACACACACACACACACACACACACACACACGCGCGCACACACACACACACACACACACACTCACACACATACACACACACACACACTCTAACACACACACAAAGACATGAGCATTACGCGCTAGAATGTGAGGGTGTTTTGTGTGAACTGAGGTACTTTAAACATCATCAATACAGTCACACACACATACACGTTTGCGTGCTTTACATGCCCCTTCAAGGACAAGAAAACCTCTGTGTTTAAGCTTTCATTGATAATACATTGTTTGATATGAGTTATTTCATTCAAAAGGAATCCTCACTCTCTCCGTGTGTGTGTGTGTACTTGTTTTGATAATATAGCCAGGATCTCCCAGAATGCCCCAGAATGTCCTTATGAGTCATCATTCATGAAGAGCTGCATGGTTTCCCTCTTCCGTCAGTCCTGCTGTGACTGACTGATGATGTCACGCACTCTGAGAGCTGAGTTTTAGTGAAAAAACTCAAAACTTTGTGTTGCTTTACCTTTGTTTTCTCAAAAACTGTTGAAGATAGCAGAATGCCCCTAGAAATTTAAGCTGTGGACAGATGTGTCAAGATTTTGAAGCAAGAATGATGTCTCTAGCTGAAAGTATGGCGAGGCAGGAGCAGTGGGAAATAGTGTGTTTTTTGGTGTTCTCGGGAAGCCTCCCTATTCATTGTCTATAGGACTTTTTCGTCGGTTTTTCAGGGGTTTTTTTTCGGCCAAAAAACACCGAAATTCTTAGAAAAGTCAAAGCACGCCATTCTGGACCGAGCCGCACGTTTTGATATATAATTTGTTGGGGATTTCTTAAAGCTCTGGGAGGAGAAGTGGTCCAAAGTTTTGTCCTTATGAGTCATCTTTCATGTAGAGCTGCGTGGTTTCCATGACGATTTAACTGAGAGCAGCTGTGGAGATCAAGGGACACCTCTTTGTGACAGCTGTTCTCTGCCGTTTTTTGGGATGAGGCATGTGTCCGAACAAATGCTCGCTGTGGCCAAACCGTTATAGCTATCAGAAAAACGAGCGCACCGTGAAAATCCAGACGGGCGGAGGAATCCGTCAATGTGCAGTTTATATTTGTAGGGTCAAGAATTTGCCCTCACGGCCGAGTTGAAAATGAGTGACCCTTCTCTGAAAAACCCGAGAGCTTCATAATGAAAGTAAATACAGAGAGGTGGTCAGGTTTGGCTGACAGTTGGCCCTTTCCTGACTAAGAGCTCCATCCTTTGACTTCAAAGGCTGCTTTGACAGAAGCGCAACGGACATACCTACGTTTTGATGTAATTTTTATGACCGTGGAGTGAAATTTGTGGTCCCACGAGACATTTGTTTGGGAAATTCCTTGTGTGTCATGAGCTGCAGCTCCCACTCTAACTGATGATGTCACGCACTGTAAGAGCTGAGTTTTAGTGAAAAAACTCAAAACTTTGTGTTGCTTTACCTTTGTTTTCTCAAAAACTATTAAAGACAGCAGAATGCCCCTTGAAACTTAAGCCGTGGAAAGATGTGCCAACGTTTTGAAGCAAGAATGACGTCTCTAGCTGAAAGTATGGCGAGGCAGGAGCCGTGTGAAAAAGTGTGTTTTTTTGGTGTTCTCGGGGAGCCTTCCCATTCATTCTTAATGGGACTGTTTCGTCGGTTTTTCGGGGTTTTTTCGGCCAAAAATTGCCGAAATTCTTAGAAAAGTCATAGCACACCATTCTGGACCGAGCCGCACGTTTTGATATATAATTTGTTGGGGTTTTCTCAAAGCTCTGGGAGGAGAAGCGGTCCAAAATTTTGTCCGGAAGATGAAGATGAAAGAAACGAACGGAAGAACAATAGTGGCTCGTGGCTTCGCCACGAGCCACTCTCCCCATAGCTTTGCTATGGGGAGAGTGGCTCATGCGAAGCCCGAGCCCCTAAAAAAAAGAAGCGCAACGGAAGAACAATAGGGGCTCGTGGCTTCGCCACGAGCCCCTCTCCCCCATAGCTTTGCTATGGGGGAGAGGGGCTCATGCGAAGCCCGAGCCCCTAATAATCGATTATTAATCAGTGACTAAATTAATTGTCAACTATTTTGATAATTGATTAATCGGTTTAAGTAATCATTTAAGAAAATTACATCCAAACTCTCTAATTTCAGCTTCATGAACATGAATATTTTCTGTTTTCTTTGCCTCTCTATGACAGTCCTGAATATTTTTGGTTTGAAAACAAGACATTTGATGGTTTCATCTTGAACTCCAAGATTTACATTTTTCACCATTTTCTGACATTTTATGGACAAAACAACCAATCGATTAATCAAAAGAATAACTGATAGATTAATCGATTATAAAAAAAATTGTATTTTTATACACTTATCCTGTTTGAAGTTATTGATTGTTCTGCTGTACTCTTTGTTGGTTCCTTTATTGTGTTTATACTGTGAACTGTCTTGTAGAAACTGAGCCTGTGTGAAAAAACTGTCTGTAACATCATGACTTTATGTTGCCGTCTGGCCCAGGTCACTTGTGTTAAAGAGATTTTAATCTCAGTGAGTCTTTACCTGGTTAAATAGAGGGTTACATATGAATCATCTTCACACTTCAACATCTTTATGCTCGATCTGAGGTCTGCCAGGATGACAGTCAGGGAGCTGATGGAGACGCCAAACCAGGACAAAACCAGAACAAACTCCCAAACTCTGAGCACTTTTTTAATATCATTAGAATTATATTCTTTTTGAACTGGACCCTGAGATGGCAGGACAGAGGGTGGGAACAAATGATGCACAGTTCTTAGTGCTATTTTCTATTATCCACTCTTTAAAGGGTTACATAGGATATATCTATGAATCACATAAAAATATGACTGAGTCGAGTATGCTTGTTGTTTTTACCACAGTGTCAACAGGCAGAGGTTAAATATGTGTGCACTGCAAAAACTGAAATAGAAGCAAGTTTTGTTGTTGTTGTTGTTGATTTCACAGTATTTTTTTTTAAAGTTCCATTTGACTTTTTTTTCCACTAAAAGTAAGACATAAAACTTTCTTGGATTTCAGTTTTTGCGTCATGTGAACAGGTTGTCCCCTGGTGTTGGTTGTGCTGTTAGTAATGAATCATGTTGTGCTGGGGTATGGACCAATCAGAATCGAGTATCTAATTCATCTGAGTAATGAATCAGATGGACGTCACCTTCATTGTCCCTCAGTGTGATTCAGGGGCACTGGTTTGGCCCAGTAGTTGAATTGTGGGTCCAGTTTTAAAATGTGGTCACCGACATGTTGGATACAGCTGTGATGTATTAAAAAATGCATTTTTTTTTGTACTGAGGACCATTTCCTGGTTGTGTTGAAATCACAGTGCTTGCTCAGTCAGTTGACTTTAGTGTTTGCTTTGAAAACATTGTGTCTGACTCAGGAGCCTGCAGCGACAAAGCAACAAAAACATGTCGGCTCAGAAACAACTCTGACACCTCTCTGAACCTGAAGTGAAACATGAGAAACTGAATCACTGGAAGACATTTAACTTTAAAGAGTCCATCTTCCTCTTTTTTTTTTTAATGATGAACATTTCAGCACTCACACAATGCTCACACATACTTTGTTAGCAGTTAGCGGTGGAAGTATCTGAATAGTGTGAAACCTGGTAAAGCGAGGTAACGGAAGGTGAAATCTCAACTTTAAATAACTTGTTACTTCTCTCCAGGTGACTCTTTGTCTTCACTCTGTTATTGGAGAGTCCCAGACTGCACCCTGTCAGCATGATGGAGCTCCTTTATCTTCTGCTTTTGGTTTTTACACCCAGGCAGACTTTATTAGACTACTATAGAGTGTTTGAGTGATTTTAGCACGGTTGTTTTTTAAAGGAAGTTGTTCCAGACATACTTTTATATTATGCTGTTTCTTTTGGCAGGGAAAACAGCAGCTTGTCTTTTTTTATGCATACAGAAGTAAAATCAAATGAATCTTAAATGTAAATGTGAAAGCTGCTGTCAGGATCTTTTATTTGTGTTGTTTTGTGGATGTCTTTTGAGCAACGGCTCCACCTGTTTTAGTGAAATGTCTCACTCACCATGGGAGAGAGGGAGAAGAGATGAGTAACTATTTAAAAGACAGACTCTTTGCTGATGGCGTCGTTTCTGTGCACAGGTGCATCATTATTAACTTAAGTGCGTTTCATTATCAGAGCTTTAGTGGTTTGGATTTAATCCAGATGACTAATTAAACTCTAACTGGTTATTCACTCAGTGTTTTCAAAGAGATCTAAGAAGCAGTTTGAAAGTAGACGGAATAAATGATGTGGCAGACAGCTTTTCCATCCCAGCATTGATCTGTTTTAAAGTGATCTTTTTCAAACTCCATCAACAACCCACCAAGTGGTAGCGGTAGCACAAATCATACCAACGCTCGAATCCCTTTCTGAACCGACGAGCCTTCAAACGTCATGAGTGACATCGCTCGCCCTAAATGAAACAAACGTCAATACATGCTTTACTGAACTCTTCCGGGATTCTCGACGCATGCTTCGAAGCGTGAGCACAGTGTGACCCATCACTAATTTCCAGGTACCCTCAACCTAAGCAAAAAAGGGAAACTGTCTTTTTGGACCACGAGACAAAATGATCGCAGTTTGAAGTTGTTCATGGGGTTCCCAAAAGAGTTTGATGTGGTCAGTGTGGAGATAATGTGTCCATCTAAATCCAATCAGGGATGCACGGTAGGGCAGCTGTTAGTGCTGTTGCTTCACAGCATGAAGGTCACCGGTTCGAATCCCGGTCGAATCCCGGTTCGGGCATGGTGTGCCTTTCTGTGTGGAGTGTACCCGGTTCTCTCTGGGTACTCCAGCTTCCTCCCACAGTCCAAAAACATGCTCACTAGGTCTTAGATTCTAAAATGCCCGTAGGTATGGGTGTCTGTCTCTATGTGTCAGCTCTGCGATTGACTGGCGACCAGTCCAGGGTGTACCCTGCCTCTCGCCCTAAGTCAGCTGGGATAGGCTCTAGCCACCCGCGACCCTGCAAAGGATAAGCGGTAGAAAATGAATGAATGAATAATCCCAATCAAGTGGGGCTCTGGCTCCCGTTACCTGGGACTGACCCAAACCCTCGTCTCTCGCTTGAAAACCTTCCTCTACTGGCGGTCTAGCTGCATAAACACAAGCATTTCCTCACTGCTTGGAGCTTCAAGTGTGGGGCACCAGCTTGCTAATGGCAACATGTAAACAATCTGTCTCCATCAGGAAGCTTTAGAAGCTCAGAGTTCAGGCAGAGCAGCCGTGGAACATCAGAGGGGAGAAATATATACTGAAGATTAAATATGATCCAGCTTCACAACAACTGGAAATAAAGTTATAGAGTTTTTGTGGGGTCATGACGGAGATGGAGATGGAGATGTGTGTTTTTCAGCCTCTGTGGTGCTTTTATTTCATATTTTCATCCATGAAGCTGTTATTTTTTTTTCTTCAAAGTTCAGTAAGTCAAAGACTTTTGGCCAACAGTTTGGTAGATCAACTGTATCAGGGTATGAATCATATAGATATAAAGTATCATAAAACTCACACATGCACCATGGTGGGGCTTTGAACTGTAAAAATAAAAGGCAGAAGAAGAGCAAAGCAGTCTGATGAATTCTGCTGCAGCCTGGAGTCAGTTTAAGGTCGTTGTGTTGGAGATGATTGCAGAGCGGCGTCGATTTATCGGTGAAACCTGCCTTTTAAAATGCTCACCTCATTAGAGAGCAGCTCAGCGGTGTGCATACTGATGACCGGAGCTGATATTAAATTCACTCTGTTTCCTCTCTCTTCTCTCTGCAGTAAGTCCCAGTGACAACAGCAGGACGTTTGGTCTGAGCTCAGTGTGGCCCCTGGAGGCCCCTTCCTTGAAACAAGCCAATGGAGACATGAGGTTGGGCCCACATTGGAGGCCCCAGAGCCCAAAAAGTCCCAAAAGCCCAAAAGTCCTGCGTCTCAGTCCCCAGGAGAGCAGGTGTGGCAGGACTCTACTTCCTCTTGAACATTTTAGATTTAGCTGCTCTGAACTGAGTCTCATTGCTTCAATGTCTCTGTTTTTCAGTCTGTCGATGAGGGCGAAGCTCCTGGGGTCAGACAGCAATGAGAACGGAGAATCCAAGGATGACTTTGAGGAGTACAGACCCTCCACACCAACTCCTGCTGCTGCACAAAACGGTATCTGCTGCCCTCCATCAGCAGCCTCACCGCCAGCCGCGTATCGTCCATTAGCTGCTGTGACGATTCACTCTGACAAGAGTGTGAATTATAAATAAAAGCTGGATTAATATTTCATGCCTCTTCTTTCTCTGTCTTTTTAAAACTTAAAAAAAAACACATTTTCCTTTCTTTGCAGGCTCCTCAGTGAAGGACAGCCTGCAGCTTCCTCTACCTCAGCGGGACTCCAGCAGCGAGGAAGGGGGGTCCTCTCCAGCTGGCTCCCCCAGGCCTGAGAGGGGCTTCCTTGGTGGGCTAGTGAAGAGCACTCACCGGGCCTTGCTGGATGGCGGCTCTCTCCTGGCCTCTGTAGGACTGGGGCGCTGCCTGGATATTCTCCCACGGGTGCCCCCTAGAACTAACCCCTCCTCTTTGGGGGACCGTACCCCTTCTGAACCTGAGATCTCCCTTCCTCGGCCCCTCATTGTGGACCCTCCAGTAGTGGATGATCTAATCACTTTCTCCACCTCGGAGCAGCTCCCCAGACCGCTCTTGGATTTAGCTCTGCAGTACCAAGAACTGAAGCCGCTGCCCCTGACCCCGCCTCCGCCCAATCCCCGGGAGAGGAGTGGCCACCGGACTCCGCAGATGCCACAAAGCCCACAAACCCCCAGGACTCCCCTGCAGCATGGCGGGGCCAGCCCTGGGGAGTGGACCCCAGGTTCCCACTCATCAAATGGGGAGTTTGGATGTGAAGCCTGGGAGCACCGAGCCGAAAGGAGGAGGAGGTCCAGTCAGGGCCTGCACGCCTCACAGCTAGGTCAGTGTGACTCCATTTTTTTAAATGTTAAAGGGTCCAAACATTAGTTTTAAAGGTGAATGTCAGTTAAAGGCTTGCCAGGAGAGTTCACACACTTTAAACAAACTCTGGGTCAGTAACTCTGATATAAAGTGCTTTTTACAGGGCTTTGTGGGTCAGCGAAAAGTTTTTTTATGGAAGGTGAAGGAAGCAAAGAAAGCTTTAGTCAATATGGGGGCAACAACAGCTATTAATCCTCACCCAGCCTCATATTCACATCTCTAACTTCAAACAGCTTTAAAGCGATGCAAATATGTAATTTTTTTGCAACACGCGTGATGTCATCATATCAAGGCTTAATGTTTCCGTGGAGGATTGTTGAACTGAGTGACATGAGCGATGTTAAGGGCTACAACGATGGCTGTCTGCATGGGTCAGAGCTAGGACTGCAAAATTCCAGGAATTTTTCTAGGTTGGAAACTTTCAATGGGATTTTTTTTTTTTTTTGATTAACAGGAACTTTTGGGAATTTATGTTAACTGCATTCACTTGGTCATATACGTGTATAAATATTACACATTTTGGTTTGTTATAAGCAGAAATGCATGCAAATATGTCTAATCAGGTATTTTTGAATGATATTATAATTGAATTTTCAGGGAATTTTTCCTAACCGAGTCTAACTGTCATGAATGAATCAAATATGCATGATACAACATTTATAAGTGACACTTATAAATCTTTAGAACTGAAGAACTTTAATGGTTTCATCTATTGCTAAACAATAGACAACTAGCCAAATTAAGATCAGGAACTGACAAAAATATTTTTCTTTCTAGCTAGCTAAGTTAGTGGAGCCAACATAATTCATTCAAGTTTTCACAAAGTTAAGTTAAATTGGCTCGCTTCTGGGGATTTTCAAATTTGGAAACTTTACACTGGAAGTTTTTGAAATTATTAAAATTTTCAAGAACTTTTATTCACTAGATTTGCCTGGTTAAAAAAGCAGACATGCATGCAAACATGTCTAATGCAATATGTTTAAATCAAGTCGATAACAAGTAAAAACACAGAAATTTACTAAAATTTCCAGGACCAAATTTCCTGGTAATTTTTAGAAAAAAATTATTTAAGTTGATGGCAACAAAACCCTGAACTTTTTCAATATTTCTGAGCTAAAAAAATTCAGGAAACTTTCCTGATATTTACTGGAAATGTTCATCCCATTTGCAACCCTTACTTTCATGGGAATTTTCAGAAAACTTTCCTTTTTTGCCTGTTTGCAACACTAATCAGCACTTTGTAGCAGCTTTGAAGGACAGTGGAGGTTACATAATTTTGAGCGCCTCAAGCTCAAGATTAGAGAGAGAGAGTCAGCATCCATGTCTTTGCACTTCATAACATGAGAAACCATTTGCTGGAACTACTCAGCCTACATCCAAGTTGTATGAAGTCTTTGAATTTAGATTTTTTATTTCTAAGTAGCGGGTATTAGTCAGGAATGTTATTGGCTTGTCCCTGCAGAAAAAGACAGCGGAGTGCAGTACTGCAACCAATCTGATAGGTTCCACAAGCTCTGTTAGTATTTGTTGTTAACAGTTCTGGTTCGATGCTGGGGAACTTCTTGTTTTCTTTCTGCTCATCTAGCCAATAAATAAGCCCTGAGCCTTGGCTGTTCAACTTGTCATCCCATCGCTCCTCCACAAAGTCAACCCGTGGTCTCGCTACCATCATTTCTGTCCCCTTGTATCCAAAATGTTGAGGGCTGTAAAGCTGAGCTTGAAGCTTTATAAGGAAATCCACAAAGCCATGGTTAAAACTATGATTGCCGAATTAACACAATATAAACCAAACTGAAAAGTGAGGCTAAAATCCAGAATTTTTATGCATACTCTCATTTCCCATTGACAACTGTCAACTGTACTTTCAGTTCCTTTTTTTTTTTAACCTCCCTGTTATAAAAGAGCATCACTGAATCCCTCTGGTACCACTTTAAATTACAGCCTCCTTCCAGATTGGATCCATGATTCTGTTTTTGTTTTATCTGCATGATTCATCTCTATTTCCTCAAGAGCACCAGGCATGTTGTAGAAAGGCCTCATGCTGAATTTGGATCCAACTTTTCCCCTGAATAATGCAGCACCTCAGCATGGCAGCGTTCCCTCTCACAGTTCCTGCTCATTTTTTATTATGCCTCTTTTTAGGCAGGATCCCTCTAACACAAGGGAAGCTTCAATGCAGCACAAGCCTTTTTCATTTACATCAAAGCTTGTCTGCAGCTATTTGCATATCTCAGGTAACAGCTGGCCTCTCTGTATTTCTCTGCTAATTCCTGCTAAGCAAAGCTAGCATCCAATCTTCTGTTGTTTTCCCTCTTTCAAGTCACTTTTCAGTGTTCTTTCATTGCATAGCTGAATGCAGAACATTCAGGAGCTCAGCTGAGGCCACACAGATGGAAACCGCTTTGTTCAGAATTTCTAATAATCCGTTTCTGACTTCCACTAAAACCACGGTGTTTTCTTGTCCTCTTCATCAGACAGTTCAAGTCCGTCTCAAGATTTTGGGGCTGCAGATTAACTTCTTTGATTCTATCGTTCTAATTTAAAATGTTCTTTTTTGGCTTGATCGTGGCCTAAAATGTGGCCTAAAAAAGGCTAAGAAAATAATCAAATCAGAATACTTGACTAAAAAAAAAGTGCAAAGACAGCATAAGGCAGAGGCCTGCACTGATTTTTTGAAAGGCAGGGGCGAAAAGAAAGAAAAGGCACATACAGCGTGTGTTTTGGACCCAATGAGGGGGCTTTATCACACAGTGAGTAAATCTCCAATTCTATCAGAAATTAAAGTTAAACTGTAATCCTGAACATAGCAAGGAATTAAACTTGCAAGTTGCTGTCAGAGTTGTTGGAGAAATATGAAAAATCATCAAACTAGTTATCTTCCTTTATGCTATTTTAGTTCTGCCCATCAAAAATTTTCAGAGCACTTAATCGAGTTGAATACCAGGAACCAACTGGTGCGTCCCTATCCTACCCTTGACCAGTTGTTACAAAATGTTTACATTTTAAACCAACATTTCTTAAATAAACCCTAGAGTAATACCTGCGCTACGATTTATCAATTAAGTTTTTTAAGGATTTTTGAAACCAGATAAGATAGATTGACCTCTTTTTGCATTGACCAGTATAAAGCATAAACAACAAAAGCATAGCAATCCAGACCGTGGCTGTTCACATCACTTCCAAACCAAATACACATTATCACATTTTATGTTTACATTTTTGTCAGGCAAAACTATGACCATATAAGGGTTGTTGATGTATATATAAATGACAGTAAAGCATGTAAAAATGTAAAGCTATGATCTGGCAGACTTGGTGTGACAGGTCATTAAGGGTTAAACAAAAGTATCAGTATCAGTGGTGTGGTGTTATCATACCTGTCAAACAGATAATTCTCTGTCATGCATGGTGATGCTTCCTCCTCTTGTGCTCCTCTTTCATGTGGGGTGCCCCAGGGGTCCATGATGGGTCCCTTCCTATTCTCTGTTTACATGCTACCTCTGTGCCAAATCATATGCAGGGCCCTTTTCGTGGTTCCTAAATCCAGACTGGTCTCAAAAGATTGGGCTGCTGGGGGATTTCAGGCAGGCAAACTCAGTATCATCTTTTAAATCTCTTCTTAAAAACCCACTTTTAATAGATTGCCTTTTATTGACCTTTTACTTCTTTTACATTGTTTTATAAATAGTTTTATTTGTGTTCTTAGCTGTATTTTGTTTTGTCAAGCACCTTGTAACTTTTGAAAGGTGCGATACAATAAAGCCAGATTGGACTGGATCAGAATGGATAGGATTGGATTGGATTGGATTGATCATCAAGGTCATCAAAGATCATCAAACTAGCAGCTTTCCTTTATTATGGTTTCTTTGTTGCATTTGTGGCTGCAGCAGCAAAGCTGTGCTCACACACTGGTTTTTGAGAGGGATTTAGAGTCCATGCGGTGACTTCTACTACAGAGTCATGTCTGTTTTTAGAGCAGTGCTGCTTGAAGATCACTCAGAGGTGAGTCACACAGATGTGTAGAGTATACATGATGAGATGTGATAAAAGAGGGATTAGCACTCATGTTATTTGTATTTATGTTCTGAAAGTGGCAGCTTTCATTCCTCAGGGGACATATTTCTACTTTTGTTTGAAGTCATGCTAGTGTCACACGAGAAGACGTGATCTGCATATCAGTAACACTTTGATTTGCAGTACAAATGATTTTCATGGAGGCTCCTGCACATTTTGGAGCTGTAATGAGGGGAGGGACAGCGTTGGTTGTATGAGAAGCGAGCAGGCTTTGTGGAGGGCTTTAACCGTCCCCACTGGTAACATTTTACACTCTGTATCTGGTTGGTTTGACTCACAAAGCCTGGGATTCTCCACAGAGAGGGTTTCACAGCTCTGCCTGCAGGTACAGAGCAGACATGCATCGCCTGTTTCTGCTGCTTACAGTCGTAATCTCACAAACCGCTTGTGCTCATTACACCGCTGCACGCAGAGACAGAAAACCCTCATGTAATTAAACCATGTGTGCTTTAACTGAGCATCTTATGTTGAGTGATTTTAGTGACACAGGCTGGAATGTTGCTCAGACACAAAGAACGCCACGAGGACGCTGGCGGTGAATGTGAGCTTAAAAGAGAGAGGGTTCCTTCTCTCCTGTTTTTGTCCTCGGCTCTCATGTGAGTCCTGATTGCTCGTTCTTGTCAGCTAAAAAGCTCAGCAGCCCTGGAGAGTTTCTGTTGATGTAAATAACGCCATTTGGCAGACACATCACATTTGTAAGGAGCAAATGTTCACTCAGGCTGATTTATTCAGTTTCATGTTCTTGTCAGCGTTCATTTAGACTATCTGTTTGCGACTGTTGCAGCTCGGTCAACTGAGTCACACGGAGCGATGTTGTGCTTAATTTACACTAACTCCATCAACAGTCTGTGCTCTTGTTGTCTGACAGTCATTTTACACGCTACTGATCCTGTTTGGTCCTATATTTTCTGATGTTTTGCAGAATATTACGCGGTAAATACTTCTGAGATGAGACAGGAGCTCGTGAAGAGCAGCAGGGCCACAGTTTGGGAGTGATTTGAAGATGAGCAATTAAAGCAAAACAAGAAAGTGAAAGGAAAGATGATGAAGAGGTTTAATATGTTGAATATTCACCATCTGCAACTGTGCGACTTTGTTTAAAGAAGCGGGGACTCCACTTATCCTCCTTTCATCTAAAAATCTGTTTACTTTTCCTGAGGAGCTTTACTCAGCATGTGTCACAGCTCTTAAATCCCATCTGTGGATCTGGAGTAGAACATCAGATTCTCCTTCCTTTATTTTTCATCATGGCTGAAGGAAAACGTAGAAATGGTCACCTCATCATCAGCTTGCATTCAAAAAGACAGATGTTTAAGGCAGATGTAGGTGCAGTACTGGTAGCTCAAGACTTAACTGTGATTCCCCAGGTTTGTCCATGAAATGAAGGTCATAAAATCTGAAGTATGAAGCGAAAGCGATGCAGGTAAAGATGCTGCTGGGTTGCATAACAGGGAACATGGGATCCAGAGGTATTAAAGCTTGATCTAAAGCTCTCTGTGATTTAACATTTAACATTATTGCCCCTGCGTTGCACTTGTACTGAATTTTAATGGGCGCAGCTGGACAGTAATTGACATGTGGTAATACATGCTCCGAAAGTAGAAGAGCAAAAAGTACAATCACCTGCAGAGAACTCCAGCATCATGGAGCCCTAAGATAATTTATATTTAAACCTTTTCTGTCCTCTGCAACCAACTTTTAATGTGGGTGTCCTTGAAAGGCCCTGTGAAGACTTGCGTATATTTGGAAACGTTGATTCATTCTGAAGTTTAAGTACCTCAAAGTTATGGAAGTTAAATATCAGTCAGATGTAATTTTTTTCCTCTCTGTTTTTTTTCTTCCAGTTTTGGACCTGCCTTTGTGCCAAGACACACAGGACCCTGATGACAAGCCATCAGTCCCCTTTTCTCTCCACCCAAATCCAGCCCTCTGGAGCCCCAAAACCCGACGCCTGGAGGTGAGCGTCATCCCTCGTCCTCGCCCGTCCCCCATCCGCCCCAGAATCGACCCCTGGAGCTTCATCTCAGCAGGGGGTGGGAACTCAGGTGGCAGCCGCAGCCCAAACCGCTCAGATATCCTGGGTTTCCAACCTTCCCCTACAAACCCGTTCCACAACTGTGACCCCTTCCCCTCTCCAGACTGTGACCCGTTCACCCTCAAGGCCGACCCCTCGAGCAGCTCGGACTCAGCTTCACCCTTTGACCCTTTCTCGGCTCCCTTTCCCACTTCACGTTCCGCACCGTGCTCCACTAACGGCTCTCCCACCCTGCCCTCGTTCCGTATTGCTCCCTTGAACCCGGCTGACTCGCCGCTCATAGACCTGGGCTGGGCGGCCTGCAGTAAACCCCTGGACGGCACCAAAGAGAGGGTTCATCCCCGCAGGACACTGGGGCTCAAACCCTTCAAATCTCCAACACAACTCAGAGACGACCGGTTCTAAATGTGGGGTTTACTTACAGGAGCACAGTCCAGATCCTCTTCCACTACTTCTCCTCCATTTGAACGAGGATCTTAACCATCACTCAGCCCACTGAGGGGTGTTTCTCTCAATCATTGCAGGTCCTGTTTGTCGCCGCCCTGCTACTCTAGAGAGCCAGTTAAAGGTGGTACATTGGATTGTGGGATATCTGTCTTTGAACCAATCGCTGGTGCCCATTTCATTCTCCCTCTCTATCTCTGTTCCTGCGTCCCTTTGAAGGAGCAGAACACAGATCCTGCGTCCCATCTTCAGATTCTATCAGAGCAGTCATATCCCCCGCTTTCATCTCCCCTACCTTTGAAGCATTGCGACAATGCAGAGGTGGATAAGGCGACTCGCACAGCATCATCTGCCTCTACCTCTCTGCAGACTGAAAGCATTCAGGACAATGGAAAAATGGAGTGCCTTATATTGTGAAGTGTCTTTAATAACCGTCTTTTTTTAAGGTCCCTTGAGTGGTTAATCTGGTGCTGAAGAAAGATGCTCCCAATTTGGCTTCAATTTAAAAAAAAAAATCATGGAAGAAAATGTTGCATGTTCGCTACGTCTAGACTTTTTCAATGAAAGCTTTTCAAACAGCGATAGCCTGTTGCATTATGGGAGAAAGCACTCAGAGTGGATGTATTCCAGGCAGGCTGGTGAAATCCAAGTCAAAACCATGACCCAGGCATTCCACTTGGAAGGAGATAACATTCCAGTCACATTCCCCGGGAAATGCCAGGGATTGGACAGATCATTGGGTTGGCAGGCGACAAAGCACGGGAAACAAGAACGGGGGGAGCCCTCTGCATTCCCTTTCCAATGCCAAAGAATGTGACAGTGTGAGGGCTGGGACAGAGAGCGTTTGCAAATCAATTGTTTTTACCTCTATGGAGAGCCAGACAGGTGAGTCTGCCAGCACAGAGAGAGAGAGAGAGAGAGAGAGAGAGAGAGAGAGAGAGAGAGAGAGAGAGAGATTCACTCAGATAGTATTTAAAAACAGCTTCCCCACGGTTATCGTCTTTTATATCACCCCAGCTGTCTTATCACCGCCGGTCTGATGCTGTAGGAAGGTCCGACCAAATGCTTTGAAGTATTTGCAAATGCTTTGACAAGTCTGTTTGGGAATTTCAACAAACACTTTATAGTTTGGGTGCAGTCGTCATCTTACAAAGCCAGCCTGCATTTATACAACATTACAAACCTTTTTCAACTTATTGTGACATCTCAAAGGCTCCAACCCTGACAGCACACTTTCCTCTGATTGGTCAAGTTCCACCAGGTGGCATTAAATGGTCACCACAAAAATTAAATGTGGCTTCATGTTTCAGATGAATCTGACATTTTTATAGTAGGACGCCTCATCCATATGCTCTGTCACCCAAAAAGCCACCCAAAAGCCAGGCTTGCTGTTTCTTCCTCTACAGTTCTCTGCTTTAACCTCCTTTAGATTTGTTAAGCAATCGTATTTAAACTAAACCTGAGCTCACCAGGTGGGATGTGGGCTGGCTTTGCAAGGTGAGAACACGGGGCTCCCAATCTCTTGGCCTCACACATATTCTTCTCGTTTTTTCTAATTTACAAAACCCATCCTAAATCATTTCAACATCACCAAAGAGAGGCATCAGAATCCTGCAAAGTCGTGATGACGACTCCACGCAGGTCAGCTAACCGTGTCGAATCAGAGCTCCAGTGCTCTGCTTCTTAAGCGTGCTCTCCATTAACAGCCTCGGTGTTGGTCAAGCATGTAAGCACCTCAAAGAGACCCACTTCTGCACATCACCGACTTCACCCGCTCCCCTCGTCTCTGCTGGAGCGTTACGAGTTACAAATACTGATTGGGTTCATCTCTGACACCGTGTCATTGGCAGACAATACCGGCTTTGTTCTGACGCCGAGTGGAAGCTTCGTCTCTGAAGGGGAAAGCTTTTGTGATTAGCCTAATAATCCTAAGACGAACAGAGCTGGCTGATAGCAATAATTAGCCTCTGATAAGAGCAGGGAGCATTAACAAAGTGTTCAGATATTCGGTTAATTAATTTGCCCGGGCGCTCTGAAAAAAGTGCCCTACGTCCTCCTCCGAAGGTGTGTTGAGCAGCTTCCTTCATCAACTTACGTCTTGATTGAATCCACTTTTATTCACAAACTTTCAGAGACAGGTTTTTCTTCCCTTCTAGTCTTTTTTTTTCACTCTGTTGCCACTCTGCTTGCCTGTTGACTGGATGAAATCTCACCTTTTTCTACACCCCCCTCCCCCCTCAGGTGATGTGGGAGGTTTTGGTTCTTTCTTCTTCATCCTACTCCTTTGCCTCCTGCTCCTCTGAAAAGTTTTCTTGAGGGCAGCTGCGTCCTGACACTGCAGAGCATTCTGTTCAGCAGCAGATAGGTTTTTTTTTTCTTTTTCTTTTTTCGTTAAAATGAGTAATCGTTCTAGAGGACGGGGTCTTTCTGCAGATCAATTTTTTAATTTGAACAGGAGCCTTGTTGGACATGTCTTTTGCACCTTAATGTGTCTGTTTACCATCTACCAGACCTCTAAGTAAAACTCCCTTGTATCAAAGCTGCAGTGCTTGAAAAAGTCTCAGAACAACACTGAACGATTTATTGCTCACCACATCCCCAGAATTTTTGCCCGCTTAAAGGTTTCAAATAAAACTTGTACCTCTCAGCAGGTTTCCTACCTTCCTCACTCTCCCGTCCGCTTCAACAACATTTTACCGACGTGACAAGTGATGAGTTATTGCCTTGTCTCCTCGTGTCAACACACAAAGCCACAAGAGCTCTCCTGTGATAGTCATTAGGCTCAGATGGCTGTTGTTGTTGTCAGAGCACTGTGAGGAGAAAGGAAACATGGAGGAAATCGAGATGATTGAAACGTCTGGCAGATTATTTCTGTCACAAATTCTGCGTATGTGTCAAATATCCACTCCAGCCTGCCAGTCATGTCTCGTCTGTTTGTTCTGCTCTGTTCTACACTAAAATTCTGATCTTGAAAAGTGTTACCTGCCGTTTTCTATCAAGTTAGATTGATGAAATTTAACCTGCAGGAAGGGGTCGTCACTGTCGCTTTCATTTGTGGTTAAGATATTGCTGATTGTTGCCGTCTGAGTGTTTCCTTTTTAACGTGGTTCATTTGAAGCAGCGAGACTCATTCCTGCTGCACAGAGATGAATATTAAACTACAGTTTTGTGCAGATTTTTGACATACGTACAGATAAAGAATGAAAACTTAGATCTGGAGCAGAGAGAGCTCTGGTTTGGAAGCTGAGGGAGAACTTGGGACTCTTTAGGAAGTCTTTTGCGGACAGGGATGTCCATTTTTTTCCCTCCGTTATTTTTAGCTGTCAGATTCAAGAACCATAACTGCCACTCGTCCACTGCAGCTGACAGCAATAAAAAAAGTCCTGATGAGTTGTTTGTGACGCTCAGCTCTACCAGGCGTCACCTCCATCCGTCACTGCAAATCAGTGTCTCTGAGCACAAACTGACAGCAGGAATGGGAGTGAATTCTCTGCAGGAGGGAGCATTTTCACCGGTGATCCACCAGCTGCCCCCCAGCGTGATTCGATGATCTAAACCCAGAGATCACGTTCACCCTGCTGGCCCTAATCAGTGAATGGCAAATGGTCAATACATAAGATGAATAAGAGCTAATGGATCTGCACAATGAATGGGCCAAAGGCCATGACCCTCATCACACCAAGGGGCCCCTCATGAGCAGTGCTTGTGTTTCAGACATTCAGAGGTGAGAAATCACAGCTAGTATCCTGGAGAAGAAAGAGAACAGGCTGTGAGCAGGTTATTTAGTGGTGTTGTGAGGGTGAACAGCAGTTCAGTACTTTCTAAAGCTCAATCTGGCGTTGCTAACAGTGGATCTCTATACATGCTGACTAATTACATCATTAGACTGGTTCGACTTGACTAGTCAACTAGTCATGCAAAAGCTTTAAAGGATTGAGTGAAACTCCTTTATAATCTAAAACATGATTAAAAACACTGAAAACAACACTTCATAAACCTGCTGGATTTGATGTTTATTGGTCCAAAGTGTTAGTACTACAACCTCAGTGCTGTTTGATGATTTCAGTTTTGTTAAATAAGATACGGGCCATTCCACTAAATTGGTGCCATTTGTGTTCCCGGGAAATAAAATGTATGAATGCATGATAAAAAATAATGGTAAAATACATTTTTGTATTGAGCCACATTGATCTGAGTGCATATTTAAAAACATAATTCAAAATATTAATTAAAAGTATCTTGAACACTGGAAAAATACCTAAAATGAGTTAATTTAGTGAAAATTCACACTTTAGTCGTGTCCCTGGGTTTTGACTTAGTCCTGTTACCCTAATACACAATCCCCTTTGAAAAATTTAGAATAATTCACAAATGTCATGGTCAACTATACAAACATACAAACATACATACATACATACATACATACATACACACACATATATATATATATATATATATATATATATATATATATATATATATATATATATATATATATATATATATATATATATATATATAAATATATATATAAATATATACACACACACACACACACACACATATATACACACACACACACACACACACACATATATATATATATATATATATATATATATATATATATATATATATATATATATATATATATATATATATATATATATATGTAGCAACGAATCATGCAGCCATCTTCAGCTTAGAAACCTTGTAAAAACAATTAAAGAAAATTGCCTGAGATGGGCCACTACACATATTGTGTAGTTTGATATTTTTATCATACTTAAAAAAAGAAGACAGAAATGTAACTTTTTTTAACAAGAAAATGGCTCCAATTTGGTGGAATGACCCATGTACTTTTCTAAATCTGCAGCAGCTTAGTTATGTTTTCTCTTTGTCATAGGTGAAGGATAAAAGATTTAAACAGATTGAACACATCTGTTTTATCTTCACAGATGAAATCTTACAGTGGCGGTCAGTGAGAAATGAATTCCAAAATGACAAAATTGATGGCCTGACATTTCTCAGCGCGTTCACCCCTTTCACCTCTGCTGCCTCCACTTGTTCAATTAAAGTGAAGGTTACAAATATACCTGGTTATCAGCTGACTCACAGCCAGACATCAGCGCCACAGACACAAATGCGCTGTCTGGCTCATATTTAACTGGAACACCTGCCCAGGCCTTTGTTTAGCATTAACAGGCCGAGACTTAATGGTCAAATATGACCTTTCATTGACTGTACAGGAATCGCACATCCCAAAGGGACGTTGACAAAAGCCACATCCACACGAGGCGATGCCAGGTGCTTAAATTAACGCTCAGCCTCTCAGAGTGTGAATATCACTCCTCATTCTTTTCAGTCTGTGCATCCAAGGTCACCATCTGCTGTCCTCTTCCTTCTCTGTAAAAGCTGAATGAATGGACGTAGTGAAAAGAGGGCAATTCATTTCCAAGACCACAGAGAACATAAACATGAGTTTAATCGGAGAGATCATGAAGTCCAAGCTCTGCACACACAGAGAGACACATACTTATCTCCTCTTCAAATTGAACTAACAGCCCCACACTGTGATCATGATGCCTGATTTCTGTTCATCCTCACATGGAAGCTGTTCAATCTGGAAACTTCTGTTGTTAGCTTGTCTACTAATGTGCTGCATAGCAAGTGGTTGAGTTAGCAGCCCTTGTGCCAAAAATTGACGGAAAACATGAAATGTTGTTTCTTTCACATTATTCACTGATGAAAGGAGTGATATCTTCAGCGTTTTTAGGAGTTTTACTGTTCTGCCCTGTAACAGGGGGCATAAACTGATCCTACAGCTGCCAACCAGAGATCACCATCTGTTGAAACTTTCTGATGTCATAGATATTTAGAGCAGTGTCTACATTATCACAGACATAATTTGGTATCCTTCTGTTCCTTTACAAAGTCTGAGTAATGCTGAGAAATTTGCCTACCGTTCAACCGCCTTGAATCTTCAGACACAAGACTTACTTAGAGTACATCAAAAAGTAAAAAAAATGCCAATAGGCCAAGTCCACTCAGGACCCCATGTTTGGGATTTCTATTTAGCTCAAGCAGCTTACTTACTTTAATAACATAACTTTCAGGGGGGAGTCTATGTGACCATCAAGGGCTGTTTACATGTCAACATTTTGCACAAAAATCCAGCGAAAAAAAAAAAGTGTTAACACAGAAACACTGAGGGACCGAAAACGCTGTGGTATGCATGCCAGGCCTGTAGTTGGCAATATAACTGTAGAGACACACCCCATGTGAACACTACCGATTCCTTCACAGAATGGAAGGAGTCTAGCCAGCTGCTAATAAACAAAACAGAAGAGAGAGGAAGAAGAAACAGGACACAGTTGCCAAACTAGCAAGACTTGAGAGCTTTGTCTGGATGGAGTTGAGTTACTTCTTCAGGCGATACTTGATTACAAAACAGCAAAAAAGTTCCCACAATGAAAGTGGGATGCACAAAGTGGAGCATGACATCAGCGTTTCCACTGAAAACTCTGGCTTGCTGTTTACACGGCAACGGTGGCCACAGCGTTATGGAAAAATTCCACTCTCTGTAAAAGGTATAAGGTCTGTGTAAACAAAAGGCCGAAACACAGTAGTTCCTTTGCATTTCATTCTAAAACCAATGAAGGTGTAGAAAGACACTTGGGCTTAAGGTTTTGTTTCAATAACTGAGAGACGTGGTCGGGGCTGGGACTGTTCAGTGGGACCATGGTGGGGCGTGGGGATATTTATCTAGACATGGAGCCTGTATGCTGGGTTAGGATTAGGCTTGGGGTCTGTGTTTGGCCTGGGTTGTGGTTTTTGCTCATTTATACTATGACTGTGTGTGTCTACCAACTTGAAAACAAAAAATTGAGCTTAATCTCAAAACAGTTGGTTGTACATCAGTATGGATGACTTGCCTCCATCTCTTCTCATGTTTAAAAAGTGAAGCCAAACCCTTTGACATTTTGGGCCGGTAGAGCTAAAACACGTAATTCATTCACTGATAAATGTTGCAGATTCCTCAGGCGATACAGTCCACAGCAGAACAGACTCTCATGTTCATTTTAAGGCTGGTGAATTATAGAAAGTTAAATAAACTTGTATCTGATCTTTGCTTCTCGCTGTTCCTTTCTCTACTCTGCTAATTCAGCTCAGATATTTGTCGATAGAGCCAATTATTTGCTAAAAATAGATAAATAAAAATCAGCTCTCATTCTGTGATTGAAAATGTTTAGAAGGTGATAAAAGGTGCATCAAAAACCCCAAATATTTACAACTCAGTTCAACCAGTTATTACTTGCATTGTCAAAATGTCCTAAATCAAAACGAATAAATACTGAAGAGTCCCAGATGTTCAATTTCCATTGAAAGACATCCAGAAAGGGTAGCATGCTGGTCCTGGATCAGGACTAAAACTCTATTGGCACTTAACTTCATTAGAATCTTGCAAGGCTTGGAAATAATTCAGGCTAAAGTATTCGACTCCAGCTTGAGGGTATTTAACAGCAGGTGGTCTCTTTCAGGTGCTAATGCTTGGGCTTAAATAAGTGAACTCTAAATGATCCTCTGAGGCAGTTTAAAATGGTTTTGGATGGTACAAATCCCCGTGACTCACTGGTCAAATCTCTCTCTCTGTGCTGTAACAGGCTTTTCCCTCTGACAGCTTCCCACCAGCCAGCTACAGGGACGGCTCCAAAACTCGTAAAGCAAAAGGGTGGGGGTGGGGATGGGGATATTTATAAATGGCTATCGTTCTACACACTGGATCAAACTATTTTTAGATGGCCATGGACGCAGTCTACCTTAGGATGATGGATTGATTGCTTCAAACTATGTTTTAGGTTTTCACTGGAGTATTTAAAATGTGTGTATGGGTGCTTCAGGTCTGGCAGATATTTTACATTCCACTTTAATTCGATTACAAACAAGAGTTTTTGTACAGCAGAAGTTTAAAATAAGGATGATAATACACATTCCAGAAAATCCCCGTTCTTAAAACTCACAGTTTAATGTCCCCTTGAGGCACCCATACTGATTTTATGTGCATAAAACTGCTAGAGAGAAAGGAGGATTTTTGGTCACTGCCCAGATGCAGTGAACAAAGTTGGACCTCTTTCTGTCTTTATATCTTTTTGCTTTTAATGTCATCGTTCCAGATTCATTTCCATGTCTCATTTTGAGTTTTATTACAACCTAGGCGATGTGATAACGCAAACTGTTGCATTGCCCTGGCAGCCATTTTTACATCTCTCTGTCGTCGGGCTTTGAAAAATTGTATTGCATTTTTGTGAAATCTCGCACTGGGCTGGGCCTAATCAACTGTTTTTATTGTTTTGTGTGTCAAGAGGACTATTTCTGTATACAGTATGTGAAAATGTTTTTATTTCTCTCGACTATTATAATGGGTTTTAACCTGTGGAAGAAAAAAAAAAACAAAGGAAAAAGCTCAAAAAGATGTAAGACCAAATAAAATGTAACACTCTTGACTCATTTGTTGCTTCATTCCCCTCAAAGTTGGAGAGATCTGACATTATTTATTTAATATACATTTAGGCAGTCATTTCTGTGCACTTTTAGGCCTCACTGCTTTGTTAGAGTCCAGGGCAGTGAACAAAACCTTCACTGTCTTATTTACATCTATGGAAGCCTCAAGAGGACATGCATACCATAATGTCCCTTGTTTTGTTTTCTTGTGATGCACATTGATTATTCAATTATGTAATCATTAAAATAGTTATTCTTCAGAGGATTGAATTAAAATTTTGATATTTTCTGGACTTCTTCAAGGTTTTAAATTGTCCCTCAGCTACCCCAAAAGTATCTTTATATAAGTTGCAACTAAAGAAAAATCCCTATTTTTCTCACACTGGTGTTTTAGCTGTCTCTTTAAGGCTCCCTATGCCACAAACCCTCTTCCCTCCGATTGGCCAGCCCTCTGGAGCCCTGTCAGGAGCGACGCTATGGGCCAGTTAGGAGATCCTTATGTGATGACCTCATCAGTTCAACAAGTCGCAAGAAGATCTCATAAAGATGACATGCTATTTTTGACCAGTTCACAGATTCAGGGATTTCAACAACACATGCATGTATAGTTTAAAAATCTGTGCATATTTAGTCTGAACATCAAGATTTTTTTGCAATTGCAACACCAAAGAGATGTGCAGGATCTCAATACAAGTCCTAAAATGACCCTAATCTTCCGTCGTCAGTCTCTTTAGACATTCAAGCCCAAGTTTTCAAGTTTTGCATTTTGCAAATATGCAAAATGTGAGCTCTGAATCTTATAAAAACCTTCTATACTGTGTTCCATGTGTGTTAGCTACAGGATTATCCTCTTTAATCTGGTCAAAATGTCAATCATCCTGCTCTTTGTGTCTTATAACCTCTCAGTCAGCTTTTTATATGCGCTCCAAATCAATTTTAAATGATTTTAAATGTGCTGAATAATGGTAACTAATATTTCTGCAACGGTGTTAACAGGCAAATGTGAGATGTGAATTGAAATGTGAGAACAGGTTGTCTCAGGAAATATCCTGCTATTAAAAATAAAATGAACCCCCCCCCCCAAAAAAAAAAAAAAAATCAAACCAAAGATAAAGGTTTGATTGACAGATACGACAATCAGGTCGGTTATGGAGGACACTGTCTGTGATTTCTGTCATAATGAAATCAGACCAAAGCACTTTATGAGGTTTATTTTGTAGTGATTAAATATGACTGCATGTTGCCCTCCCAGATAGTTGTGTCAGGGCTCATCACATCAAACAGCTGTTGCCGTTTTAAAGCCTTTTCTGGAGACGGTCTGGGATGACTTTCCAGCTGCTTGGGGCAGACCAGATTGGCTCATTTGATTTGAACAGATATGCAAATGCATCCACATACAAAGCCAATTTCAAAAGAATGGTGATGGATTTTCAGCAGGGAAATGATGTAAGAGACAACCTGTCATACACACGTCATATTAGATTAAACCACAGAGAGGAGTCCAGCACACTTCTGCCTGTTGACACTGTGGAAAAAATGTTAGCTTCTACTTTTGCGTCATGCTCACCCTGTGGGGATTCTGTTTTGCATAACCACCTACTTATTAAACATTATCTCTCACTGATATTGCACCATTAAGAGGTGACTTCATGGATTTTTTGCTACCTTCACTCTAGATCAAAATTATTCCAACACATCCTCTTTGGAGCATTAGTGTCTGTACTAAATTGTTGCACAATCTGTGTGTGTGTGTTTGGATAAAGATGCTCTCTCAGCATTGACACTGGCTGTTTTGTGGCTACATGACAGGTGTTGACTTCCCCTGGCATGTTTTCCTAGACAACACAAATCTTGGGTCACTGGTGCAGACCCATGAATGCACTCAAACACTTTTTTAATATTTATTTATCTCTCTCTCTTTGTGCCGTGTCGGAGCAGCTGTTCTGTCTCCCGTCAAATGTGTGTCTTGTCATCTCAGTTGCTGCAGAGTAGATAACAAGGACCTCTGTGATTATTCTGACCCAAATTAAATCCTCTAACTCCACATTTAATTAGAATATTTATAGACCCAGAGGAAAATGAAGTTGTAATGTTTAAGTGTTCATTTACTGTCAGGCTTAGAGATGAGAAAACATAATTAGACTGTTTCTTATTGTGTTAGGGATGATAAGTGGTACTACAAAGATGGATATCAGCTCGCTAAGTGAATCCAGGCTTTTCTAGTCTTGATCAGTGCAGGCTTCCATAAAAAGGGGTTGAGTTTGGTGCAGAGCTCTTCCTCAGTGACCTTACTTTGGTTTATATTTTCTGTTGAGTTTTTTGAGGCTCCATCCCTCGAATATTACACAAAATATTCCAACAAATATTGGGGATTTGTGGGGGTTTCTTGTGCAATATCAGATTTTTTTTTTTATGAGAAACATCGGTTACACCAGTTAACATTTTCCAGTCTTACCAACTGACCAAGTCTTCCAAATATTCTGGAGTATTTATACTGAAAATGAAATATTACTTTTTGAAGAAATGTATGACTTTTACTCCTCTGCATCCGAAAATCATATATCAAACTTAATATCTAACTAAAGCTAATAATCATTTCTTCTTTTCTAAAACTTGTTCCCAAAGACAAAAATCTGTGTGTGTGTGTGTGTGTGTGTTTCTGTAGGTCTTAGCTCTGATCAACCTGAGAAAGCATGACAAGGTCCATAGATAAACATTATTCTAGATAAATGTTTTGAATCAAGCTGTCTGTGCTTGGACGAGAGTTTCTCTCATGAAAATCTGTTAAATGTGAGTTTAAAGAAAATGTATATTTGACCAGACAGATCTATGCTTTGATTCAAGTAATGAAGTGATGTGTACAGTCTACAGATCAGAGCACATCACGCTTTTGGGGAACAGGCCTTTAAATCTTTGACTATGACTGAGATAACACCAAACATGAATTAGAACACACTCAGTATCATAAATTGCACTTCTTGCCCACCGACTGTTTTAATATATTGAATCTGTTGACAGAGCCTGTATGCTTCATGGCTGCAGACATGCCTGATATGAAATTCTACGCCTCTTTGAACACTTTGCAGCAGCACACCTCAAACTAAAAACGGTTCAGAGGAAATTGCCGTCCACATTTCACAGCAGTGGGCTTACTTCAAATATGAAATTTCTCCTGGGAGAGGTCATCATCTCAAACATTAATCTGTTTGAAGAATGAGAGGAGCATCATGGCGGTGGTGTTCAGGGAGGACGGGGGTGGAGGAGGACACGCTGAGACATGGTTCTGCACTTTACTACAGCTCTCACTCCTCATCAAGCCTGTCAGTCATGTGGATAACACAGAGAATGGGGAATCAGCAGCGTCAGCGAGAGCGTGATGGAGGAACTCTGCAAACAGCTGACCCTCCTCCACCCCGCTGTGGGTCTCACAGGCTCCTGTTGCCATGGACACGGTGAGTGGAAGTCTGTTAAGTGGAGCGGTGTGGCTCTGCAGGGCCTTCACACTCAGCACTTCAGGGTTTTTACTTCAGTTCAAACATAATTACCTTACTTTATTCTCTTCAAATCAACTGTGAATCAAGCACTTTGACATCTTACAAGCATCAGAGGTTCATAAAACTTAAAGATAAGTTTAAATCCATCCCCTTCCAAAACATCCATAGCAAGAATCTTATTTTCTTTCAGTAAATGTTTCATAATCAAATATTTTTAATCCATTACTCCTCAGTATTTATAAAGTTCATTTATTTTGAACCTCATCAAACATTAAATGTTTGCAGCGAGCATCATTCTGGTGGCTTTTGGGAGCATCTTAACAAAGTGACGTTACATTTCTGCAGTGTTTCAGCTGAATGATAGTGTATCCAGCATTTTAGTGTCAACACACTTCATCAAATGTTCACATTTTATTTCGGCTCCATTAAACAATAAAATCTGACTCACCAGCCGGGGGTCTCCTGTTCCCCTTATCAGCGTTAATGAAGTGTGAGAACAAAGTTTTCTCTCTACATCTTTCTGCTCTGCTGCCTTTGAAATGAGCCAGATAAATAAAGAGCATCAAACCCTCATGTTCCTGTACAGATGTGATCAGACTGTAATTCCAGCTCTCAAACAAGCTGCTTCAGATGTTTACCTACTGCAGAATCCTTTATAATCAGGATTTGGTCAAGGATTGGCTGAATTATTTTTTTTGACTTTGTTGAAAACTGATTAAAAAAAAAAAAGACAAGAGAGAATATAAAAAAATGAGCCTGAGGCTGAGATTAATCACAGCACCTACTACTGGTGTATAAAAAAGAACGCTTTGAAACACTTAAAAAAGTGTAGTTGGTTTGATCATAATGACCTCAGGTTCATGACTCTGTCCACACAGAGGATTTCAGTCATTAGAATTGAACAGGGGAGTAAAAACTAAACACAGGTTTATCTTTAATTGTCAGATCGTCATAAAGGCATGCATCATTGTTCTTAGCTTTGGTATTTACACTAATGCTTTTTTGAGGCCTTGCTCACAGTTTATCAGCAGGTCCATACACAATAAGTGAAGCTCTTGCTTATATACTTGATCACCTTACAGGTGAGGCAGTGAGAGGCCAGGAAACTGACAGTAAGTATGACTTATAAGAAGCGTCAGAAGCAGAAGATGACACGGACCTGCCACTTATCTATAACCCAAGTCCAGACGTCACAGTGAATGAGTGTCCTCTAAAAGCAACCAAAAGCTGATCCACTGTGACGTCTGGACTTGTGTTACAGATGAGACACAAACCTCTCTGATCACTGCTTATGTTATCAGGGAAAACATCTGATAGACTGATTGTATTAATGTCCTTGTTAGTTGTTCTTTAACCTATTAAGATGCAGATCTTGGAATATTGTGATGTTTCAAGTATTTACAGGACAAGATGTTCACAGTCACTGAAGACCAGGAACACAACAGATGTTACTTTAAGTGACTGTAAAAAGATATAAAATGGTTTCAAAGCAAATGTCCTTGGTAACTTTGACCCAAACTACTCTGTGATAAACAGTATACTTTGTTTCATCAGATCATTTCTAGTCATCAAAATAATCCAGAAATACGTAGTCTAATATTTGTCTTACAATTTTTATGATGAGTTTTATTTTTTGGGCTTGTTCTGCTTTTATTCATGGAGTAGTAAATGAAATACGGGAACCACCACAGGACACCTGCTCAAGGACCAAACTCATGGGGTGCAATCTATAACACTAGACCATCTATGCCCCATGGAATGGGCATTTTTTTTTCCAGGAACACAAAGATGTTGAACATGAAATGGAGGTTAATAATTCCAGTGCATTGTTGTGTGAGTATTTGTGAACAATTTATTTCTGTTGGTTTTATGAAAAACGCATCTAAAGCAACAAAAATAGTTATAGTGACAGTCAGTTCTCACAGAGTTGGAAGATGACATCAAGCTATGGGCCAAAGTCTGCTACATCGACATGGTTAATTATGTTGTATCTTCTGAAGGTGTTGATGGTGAAGAATTATTCAATTACAATAGCACAGAAGCATACAGCTACCTGCACAGTAACAAAAAAGGGAATGTACTATTGAAGAAACTGCCAGTTATATAGCTGCAAGTTACCAGATACCGATAACCACTGGTGGAAGTAGATATCTGTCATAGCAACACCCATAGGCTTCTGAGGAATTGGGTGGATGTCACAGATATATACATATAACATGAATGTCTGGGAGAAAAAGGGACAAAGCATCAATTTTCAAGGTTGCCTCTCATTGGCTGCTCTGCATCTCTGTACATTTTCTCCTTCAGTCAGTTCTGCGCCTGAGAGCTTCCTGCTTTTATTAAAAAAAACCCAACAAAACAAAACTTCTGTTACAGCACACACTGCATACAACGCAACTTACATAGGATTTGGATAATGGGAAAATCTTAATAGTACTTGTACTTTTTCCTGTTATTTTTAATGTTGAACTGCTCACCATCATTCAAACTGATTCCAAGAAGTTGCTGTCGGCCAGCACTGCAAGGTGACAGGATTATATTACCTATTATATTGGACCTTGTGTCCAATATAATAGGCTGACAGGGGAATGTTGGAAAGGTTGTGGTCTCTAATTGAAAAAATGTCACACCCCTTTCAGAGAACTTTTTGCTTAATATGTTCGATATTTGTTTTGCTGCCATAACTGTAAATTTCACCACTGTGGGATGAATAAAGGAGTATCTTGTCTTAAACTCATTCCATGTCATTAAGTTGAACTCCTGTTTTAATCTCCTTGCATCACTTCAGCCAGAAAAGATAATGATCTGTATGAAAGCAGCTAGTCTGAGTTGGTGGTTTCCTGTTAGCATAAAGTTATTCATATCCTGAACAGGGCTGGTTACATAAACAAAAACTGAATTTTCAGAGAACGAGAATCAGTCAGACATCTTCATTCAGTTGTGATGGAAAGGATGAAATCCCGCTGCTGTGCATCTGAAGCTCTACAAAGCTGTCTGCAAGAGCACAATACAGTTCTTAGTGTGACAAATCTAAGTCTTTGAGTATTTCTGAGGAAGACAGTCATCAAACAGTAGTTGTTCAGGATTTCGAACAATAAACGAGGTTCTGTGGACAAGTTTACTTTCACCACACAAAGAGCTGAACATAGCAAATCCAAATACTTGTGATGCTAGAGCAAGAAATCTGCAAGAAGAAGGCCATCAATGAATCTGTTACAAAGGGAAGACAATCACAGGGACAGTGTGACATAAATCCTGTACTTGAGGCATTTTGTATTTTTCCTTGAATCAGTCATGACGCTCTGACATTAAACTGTGTGACTTGTGCATTTTATATTGTTTCGTGCATTGCTTTGTGGGTCTCAAAATCAATTAATTATAATTGATATTTATATCAAACTTTGTGCTAAAATTGTGGGTGAAATAAAAAAGGGGAGTTCAAGAATACTTACACCCATACTTCCCCTGCCATCTTCATTTGCAGGTTATGGAGAAATGTCAGTGTAAAGAATAGTGTAATTCCCCTTTTAGCTGAAATTACCCCATTGATGGTTGTGGCCACAGGGGGGCACTGCTGCACACAAAGGGATAATAGCAGGGTGTAAACAAATTGTGATGTAACGTGATTCAAAGAGTAGTATGAGCTAATTAAAGCAAACGTGAGAGGAAAGTAGAGGAGTTAGATGTGGATGCTGCCCCAAACAGGTGGAGTAACCACCTGCTGTAAGCATTTATGTTTCTGTTTATAACCTGGACCAAAACCTGAGAGACGCCCAGACTTTATCAAGTGAATATTAAAGAGTGAAATACACAGTTTTGACGTGCAAAGGAGGAGATTTGAACGAATGCAACAGGTGACTCAATTTTTTGCTCAGTATACCTGACTCTTTGCACTGTCAGGTGGTCTAAGGAGAACATATCTTAAAACATGTCAAAATATGATTTTGACTTGTTGGAATCTTAAGTCCAAATATCTGTAAAACCATTCTTTTATGTTACAAATACATTTTTACATCAAAATTACATTTCAACATGTTAAAACTGTTTTGCAGATATCTTTAATTGAATTACAAATTAGGGTCATTCCATCTCAATTCAACGGATTTAGAAAAAAATCCTGCTCGACCATCTTGGATATGCTTCAAATTTTTACCATGTGCAGTTCAACCATGAAAACTAGCCCAGGCAAAATTTCAGACTGATATATCAAATATATCCAAAGAAAAAAAATGATTGAAGGTACCCCCCATCTCACCATTTTTGGTGCATTTCGCGATCGTCTTAAAATGCAGCAAAGTTTAAAGTGCAATATCTCAGTAAGTTTTCTAGCTAAATGCATGACATTTTCAGTCAAGGAAAACTACCACATGTAGATTGTGAAATCTGGAAAATAAACTTGAAACTTTTACAAACCTCTATATTTATTGACCAATTAAACACAAACCAAATATGATATATTGCAAATAATTACACATCCTTTTACATAAGTATATAGAGTATTTAGATCAGCTTTTATTCATGGGTATGATCCTTTTTGTCGTTGTTTTTGTCATGATAAATCGCAAAATAAATTTTTTAAATAATTTTCACTCTCAAATACCACAGGTATGACAATGAGTACCAACCAGAAGAACTTCTTTTCTTAAAGACCATCACTTATGCTTACAAAATGTAAAAATTTCATGATGGTTCTGGGATTCTAACCCACAAAAATACCATATTAAATTCGGATATGTAGCCTCATTACTATAACAGTTTTTACAAGTGGAAATAACATTCGAACATGTTAAAATTACATTTTGACATGTTGGAATCTTAATTCCAGATATCTGCTAAACCATCCTTAAATGTTACAAATATATATTTACATGTCGAAATGTAATACAGCCAGACACCGAAACACATTTTTGAATCTCAGCAATCGAAAGCACATCCACGATGAGCACAAATGTTCAAGAAACGAGGAAGAATGCCAGAAAAGGCAGAAACAAGACCAAAGGAGTTGTTACCTCCTTACCCAGGAGGAGACAGATGACTTCTTCTTCCAGAGAAGTAACGTATCAAAGAAGAGAAAGAACAAAAGCCAAGAAGAGGTCAACTTGTCTTCTTTCTTTGATTTTATGGTCAGAGACCATACGAAAGGGAAACTGGAAGAAGAGGGGTTTCGAAAGTCAGAAGGGTACTCTGCAGTGCCTCCAACACCACAGCCTGCAGAGTCAGGTAACCCACTGCCTGAAGGCAAACCTGGACCCCCACCTGGACCCCAGCCTGGTCAATCACCAAACCAACCACAGCCAGCTGAAAAAAGCCTGTCTACTTTTAAAATGGCATTTAGTGAAGTGGTTGCAGGAGAAAAACAGGTCAGTGAAAAGAAACCTTTGACCAAACATAACACCAATTATCAGGAGACCAAACTGGCTGTGTTCCAGATCTCTGAGCTGGAATTTCAGAGACTGGTCAGCAAATCAGAACAGATCTCAAGACTTGAGGAGGAGGAGGAGGGGGAGGTGGCTTTGTTTCATGAGGTAGAGCTGATGAAAGAACAGTTGAAACAAAATGAAGCCAAAGCCACAACAAGGGAAGCAGACACAGAGATGGAGAAACTCAAAGGAGCCCTTGAAGCTGAGAAACAGAGGCACAGAGAGACAGAACAGAGTCTGGCCCCGCATACAGAGGAGACCTCCAAGCTGCAAGTCTGTTTGTCCCAGGTTGGCGGGGACATACACAACCAGGCACACCTGTGGGCACAGGAGAGATTTTTTCCTCAATAGGGAAATCAATAAACTACATGCTGCCCTGCAGCAGCCTCAGGTAGCAGAGTCCAGGTCCCATCACCCTGAAGAGGTGCAGACTGAAACCTGCATCCCAGAGCGTGCACCAAACAAGACCCTAGAAGATCCAGCAAACAACAACCATCAGCTGGAGGAGGAGAGATCCCCGTCTGTCAGAGAAAGAAGACAACTGCAAACCAAACACTGCCCTGCACCAGGCCCAAGAAGACCCGAAGAATCAGTGGCACCAGTGGGAGGATGAAAGGTCTCTTCTCCTCGAACAGCAGGGGGAGACAACCGGCAAGATGGAGACTGCTCTGATACAAGCCCAGGAAGAAACAAGCAACCTAAAGTTCCACTGGGAGAAAGAGACATCCCATCTCCTGCAAAAACAGATTAAAGAGAGGAACATGTTCAAGACTGCACAGATCGAGATCCAAGAGGACGTAGACAGAGTTCAACGCCCTTGGAACCAAGAAAGGTCCCATCTCCTGTCTGAACATGAGAAGGAAGCTGGCAGGATAAGACCGCTCTCTGCCAGGCCAGAGAGGACCTGGAGGTATACAGACACCAGTGGGAAGATGAAACATCTAACCACATGGCAAAACCCAGAGAGGAGACACACACAGGATGGCAGACGAGCTGAAACGGGCCCAAGTGGAGCTGATGACCCAGAAATGTCAGTGGGAGGTAGACAACTCACAGCTCCTCAAAGAGCAGAGAGAAGGCTTCAAGTTGAAAGCCTCTCTGGGATAAGCCAAGGAAGATCTGGAAAAACAGCAGCAGGCCTCTCTCCTGGAGTCTATCAACAACACCCAACAGACTCCAGAGAGGAAGGAGAAAGAGGAAGTGAGACCACAAACCACCAACTACCATGACGGACTGTCTAGAGACCCTTGATGGTCATACAGAGGAGGTAACACAGAAGAAAACAAAGAAATCCTTGCGGAGCAGGTTCCTAGGCCTTTTAAAAAGAAACACAAGAACCCGCAGAGATGGCCAGTGACCTCCTCGCCCAAGACCATTCAGCCCCTCTAAAGCCCCCTTTGCTCCCCGTTTAACTTAGCCACTCAATCTGTTGTAATGTGGTCTGTCTCATCCAATGTTAACATTGGATGAGACGCAGACAATGTAACAACAGATTTAATATTGCCATGCCCCTAAAATGTTCTTAAATGTGTTCAGCACATTAAATAATAATAATAATAATAATGATTCTGCTTTCAAATCTAATTTTCAGTATAACAGAGTGCATTAATTGAATGCAGCAAATCCCCTGACTTAAGAGCTCAGATCTAACGCAGAGTAATTTTTCTTTAAAAAAAAAAAATAATAATAATAATAATTGACGTGAGGAATCTGAGATCAGACTAGTCCATAACTACGTTGTTCACAGACTTAATATTTTATCAACGTTTAAGCTGCATAATCTGACAGCATTTCAGTCTGAGCCTTCTGTTTTAACTGTGTAACATTTGATTCCTCACTGGTTTGAAGTGCGATCCTTCGCATTGTCTGAGGTGTTCTTTCTTTGCTGTGGCAAAGCGTTCCATCTTGTCACTTCATAACCACATTTCTCAGAAACCGCCGAGCTCTTGACACTTCCAGTGAACCTCCACTGTCCTCCTTCTTTTCAACAATTAAACCTTCATGTGTAAATCAATATGAAGCCATCTGTGTGCACATGGTTTCTTTGAAAGGCCCTTTAGAAAAGCATTTTTTCCTGTAGGAACCAGGTTTTTCACTGAAGGTCACAAACTCAGCCCCACACACACAGACAGTTTTAAATGAACTCAAAGTTTTTCACAGGCGGCTTTTCTTCACTTTTTTCTTCACTTCTGTATTGCTTGTGGTCACTTTGCTTGTGGTGTTGTGGCCGTTTCACTCATTAATTCTTCACTGTGAGGCTTAAAGCAGAGCAAACAGTATTCTGAGTGAGGATCTTTAGTGCGCTGCATATAAATGTTTTGTCAATAGTGGTCTGATTGCTTTAAATTGTTAATTAAAAAAAAAAGACATCTTACCTTCATAGAAGTATCTATGTAAGCATGGAATCCGCCTGCTTGCTCAGAAAGCTAAAGTTACAGCTGCTACATGTTCTCCAAAGCTGCCCCTTAAAGGGCAAGTGAATGTTTTGGTAACTTCCCCATGTTACACTTCTAGTCCTGCGCTCCCTTCACACAGCCTATCAGCAAAGATCAGCCAACATCACAGTACATGTTATCAACAAGCGGCAACCTCCTGTCTGAAAATATGAGTCAATGTGGAAGAGCTAAAGTCTGCTGTTCCTCGAGTGTCCGCTTGAGGCTGGCTACAGAAGTACCAGAAGTCACAAACACATCAAGCCCCAAAAAAGCCAAAATAAGCACATTTACAGCCTGGTTGCTAATTTCACTAACAGCACGCACTGTACGGGGGTCTAATTTTTTTCTAACTCAGCAGTTTCCACAATATTAAGATTGCCAGTTCGTCCAATCAGAGGCACAGCTCAGCTCACGTGACTGCCTGGGGCCCTATGGCTGTTACTGTGGAGACTCACAGCCTGCCTTATTTCCAATATGGCCGCCGGCTGTTAGCTTCAAAAATCTGTTTCAGAGACAGACGGTGACGTTGCGGAGACGACGTCCATTAATCATACAGTCTACGGTTATCATGTCTATTATCCAGTTAGCAGAAAACTGGAACACTTCCTCTGTTCTCTGAAGGCTGAAAAAGACCAAAGTAACACCAAAACTAACCACAATAAGCTGATGGTCCTCACACATTTGGTAGTTGAATAGTTGTGCCCAGTCATGACATACGTGTTGTTTGTGGAGACGTGTGAAATGAGTGAAAGTACAGCACAAAAAATGTGGCCACAATATTTGATCATATGTCCTCTTCTGGTTAAAAACTGGCCTGTCCATTTCTGGACTTTAGCCCTATGAATCTAAAAATTGATACTTAGCCCCCCTTTTTTTGTTTTTACAGTCAAGGCAATGAAAGGAAAATATGTTTTAATGTTACCCCATGTTTTTATATCACTAACAGTGATTCAGATAGCATTTAAGCTGTTTCCAGAAACACTGGAGCTATAAATAGTGAATATGAGTGACTTTGTCAGTTCAGTGTTCTAATGTTGTAGAATGCCAGCAGTGAACTTTCTGTGACCACACACTGCAGCCTTGGAGTTGTTCGCTGCCTACACTAAATGTTTGAGAACTGCTGTTCGTGTAACACTCCTACAGACCTTCTCCTGCTGGGGACAAAAGGTCCATATGTGGATCTGTACACTGTTAAAATTGTCTCCTCACATTTTAAAACCACAATGTTCTAAAATACATCATCCTTTTAGTTTATGAATTATTTTTTTAAATATATATATATATACTTATTCATATAATTCTTGGAATTTTTTTTTAGTCCTAATGAATTAAGGAATGAAAAATGTTATTTTGAAAAAATGTGTTGTGTGTCGCGTCAGCGCGAGCCAATTCACACTGGATCCGTCTCTGGAGTAGGGCCGTCACTTTTTATTTGAGCTTCGAATATTTGTTCGAATATGAGGTGAAAAGTATATATTCTAACTGTAATTATCCATTTGAATGTCTGCTGCATCCTTGAGATGTCAGCCAATATAAAGCAGACTTTTGGCACACGCACGGCCCGCCTATGTCACCATGAAGCCTCTGTTCACATGCAGCGTGGTGTCATCAGAGTCAGCAGTGTGAGACACAAAGAACAGGATTACAACTTTTAGAGACTTAGTTTACATTTTTGGGGGCTGATTCAATTTTAACTGTAATTCTTTGATATTGGCGATTTTTGTGATTTTACTTTTCTTATTTAACACCAGCCCATGTAAAGTTGAATGACATCATAGTCAAAGAATAACATTTCGCCCTCTGCTGGAGAAAACTGGTGATGTTTTATCAAATAGCTTATCAACAAAGACTAAAAAATGAAGGACTTCCTTTTGGGGGGGGGGGGTTAAATCAATCTTTAAATTGTAAGACAAAAAATCCCGATACTTGTGAAACAATTTTTTCTCCCAACCCTACCACCATGCTGTGGACTCTTCTGACCCCCAGATCATCATGGATGCTGGCTTTGGACTGTGAGCTGATAACAAACCAGGGGCCTCATGTACAAAGTGTGCATACGCACAAAAACATGTGTTTAAAAAAAAAAAAAAAGGTAAAAAAAATGCCTGGTTTAGCAGTATTAGAAGACATTGTCAATGGTGCAATGCGAAGAGAGCGTTTGTTCAGAGACAGGATTTAGAGGAACATGAAGAAACTGGCTTGACAAATTGTTCAGTTTATTGCAACAAACAAAATTTATTGCCCAAAAAATACCCCGTTAACGTAAACATTGATTGTCCCAAAATTAACAAAAAATATTTTCAAACAAAATACAAAGGTAGATGCTTTCACCCTTAATGTCCGACAATCTTTCCAACCTTTAAATGTCCCCATTTAAATCCCCCCAACAGCTTCATCTGTAAACACAGTTCTTTGTTTCCTGTGTAACTTACATATGCAGACACACAGTTTCCTTTACTCAAACTCACTGTGTCCTATATCACTGCAGACAAAGTCAACAGTTCAGCTTTACTGTGGCGGTTTCGCACCTCTCTCCCCATGGCAGCACCATGGCGTGGACAGGGTGGAGTTGGGAACTCCAACGTGATCTCGATTCCACGTTGATTGGGATGTACAAAGGAAAGGGTCTGGAATCATGTGTGTGCATAGATTATTATATCTAAATATTTTTGTGCATAGGACATTTTCTGGATGTTCTCAAAAATTCTTAAAAATTGTGTTTTAATAAGGGACTGTCAGAGGTATTGGAAATAATAAGCTCCTAAATTGCTTAAAATTTTTGGGATCCCAAAATCCTCAGTACAGTGATTGTATGTCTTTTTATAATTTCCAAACAACAGAACAGCTATATAAAGTTCTTCAAAGTGTCTTTATTTCTTCCCTCTGTGCAAAAAGAAACTACAAGAACCTCAGGCTTTAAATTTTGTCATTTTCCAGTCTGATGGCTGATACGTGCTCACACAGCCAAATTAAAATTACACAAAGTCCTTTTGAGGGGGAATATTTGAGTCTCTGCTCTGATAAGACTGGCTTACAGCAAATTGACACTGGAACAAAGACATCCCCAGTGATGCTCTAATGGAAAACCAAGACATCACAAATGGAGAATAACATCTTATTCCGGTAAAACTGAAACGAAGCTAAAGGAAATTTAGCCGAATAAGATGAACTTGTCCATGTGACTCGACCCTTCTGTTTTATCAAATATTTTTTAATAGGTTGTTTGATGAAAAAGATACTTCATGCTATCGATTTTTTTTTCCTTGAAAGCTTGTTTGGACAGAAATATCCTCTCTGACTTATGACATTAAAATTTGCCTTCTGTGCCACCCTGTTTTCTGTATGATTTTTTTCTCGTCTTGTTGCTGAGTTTTCTGTGTCATCCACTGAGCTGAGCTCTGGAGCTCACAATCAACACTCTGCACAGCAAGACTGAATGAAAACAGACGCTTGGTGCTCTGTAGATCTGCAACAGACGCCAACGTATTACTCGAGCATCTACAGACTTTACACAATGTCTGCAAAGGTCAACCTTAGAATGTGAGCGGTTAGTGGCATCATACAGCTCAGAGCAGAAAGGATGACTTACATCTCAACAGGATCCAGAAGTTTTTGCAGAAGTTTGGACTTGTTGATCAGGCTTACTGCCTGGAAACAATCAGAAAATAACATCTCATTCACAGCTGCTTTGCATGCTTTAGCAGCGCTCACTTCACCACCGCGGGTCTCGCTTTGTGGCAGCCTGAGATTGAAAACCGGACTGACAAGAAATGAGTCCTTTGATACTTTTGCAAATGATTGAATGTCATTTTTCTGACAAACCCTATTGAAAAATATCCATTTCCTCTTTCTACTCTTTCATAACGTCATATATTGTCTATTTGGTGTATTCAGGATTTTGTTATTGATTTGCAGATTGGATTTGAACCCACACAGTCAGCTCACGTGGTGTGGAACCTAGACCTCTGGGCCTCATCAGGATTAGATTTTGGGTATGAATTTTAGTAACAGGTACATATAAAAAAAAAAGAGTAAAACATTGTTTTGATGATTCAGTTTTTATCTCCTACTTACAACGTTACACCAACAGGCGCCTTTGAAGTGACTCAACTATTTCTTACAAAAATAAACTTAAAAAATAAATAAATAAAAAAACAAATGTGGAACAAGAAAATCAACACATTAGGTTTGCAAAGGATTTAAACTTTATTTATTTTTGTAAAAACATCTTATTTATTTATTTATTTTGCTCTGTCTACAAATTTGGTCTCTAACACTGATTCTGTGTTTAAAAGAAAAACCACACACTCACAGACAAAAACTAGCTTCACTTTTCAATTTACAGTCCCTGCTTTTGTCTCTAGACGCAAAGTCCTTCACAGGGTCTGAAAAGTCAGTAAATCAAGCAACAAAGTCAGGTGGAAGCACTGGGTTGCAGAACTTTTCTAAGCTAGCATGGGGCGCTGCGCAAGCTAGCAGCAAAGAAGTGCTGAGCCGTGGTGTTTCCAAGAAGATAAGGTGACATCAGAGATGCATGAGCATAACTTTTAACCTATTTTGACCTTTTTTCTCAGTTTCCATGACTGGAAAATGGATCCATCATTTTCCAGGTTTTCCTGTATTAACTGTATAAATGTACTCACCTCCAAGGCGTGTACCGACACTTCTTTAATGAACCTTACAAGTGCTTTACTCAGACTCTGACTTGTGTGTGAACTGTTGGTTTGTGAGGATGTGACCACCAGAGGGCAGTGTGTAAGTGCACAGCTGCCTCCTGGGGACAGCAGTTAATGTGAGGCTCCATGCATTAATGATCACTGTAGCTCTCCATTACACTGCTGAGGTTTTTCATCTCACTTTAGATTAGGATTGTATATCAACAATGCTGCAGGTCAGAGGCTGAGGCTGCGTTCCTTTCTCTAACTCATCTGCAGCTCTGTCTGATGAGCTGCTGTCAGGAGCAGCTTTGCTCGTCGGGGCTGACTAATGATGTTTTTAGGGAGAGCTGGTCCTCCCACCTCAGAGAGCTGCACGCGAAACCGAGGAGCGCTGATTGACAGATTGAGCTCATGGAAATTACAGACAAAAGGTCTTTATGGAAATGTATGCAAAATTAAAATATTACACAGTCTCCAGTCTTGGCTCCTTATCATAACCACTCGAGTATCAAAGTGAAGAGAAAAAAGACACGAAGAGGCCGTTTTGAAACCCTGTAAAACTGACTACTGTTCTGCTCTGAAGAATAACACTCTTATTAGAAGGACCAGACTTCAGACAGATGGAGGTAGGCCATGTTTGCTGCAGCACTGATCGAATTTTGCAATTTGTCTCAGCATGCTTCACCTGTCAGCGTGCCAAATTGCCCACTGAATCAGCTTTGAAAGACAATGTTGCTGTATTTAGAAAAAAAAATGTCAACCTCACATTTCACATCCAACCAAAATCAACAGGAGCATGTCCGAGATAGGAGTGTGAGCCTGCCTGTTTCGATAAAAGAGGCCTGAATAAACGTGCCTACATGCATGAAAGACTCGAGAGTGGGGAGAAGTGTTTGCTGGGTAAATACTGTGGCCAACCTTCGTGCATGTGTACAGAACAATTACATGCTTCATTGTCGTGACAAAAACGGTCTGAGACAGCAGCTATTTGCTGTTAATTTAGCTTGAGAAGTCTCCAACTGTGCGAGAATGAATCTTATTGGGTACTGTAAGGCAGCCGCTCCTCTCTGCAGAAGTGTAACTATAGGATTACGACGTATAAGAATGACTCCACGGGGTGGGTTTGGTGTGCATCACTCTGTTATAGATATTTAACTTATTTTGATGCATGTAAAACGAGTTTTTATGCTGAATATTCTGTGTTAAATTACATTTGGCTGCTCAATACATTCAATTTTATTTTTTAAATTCACCTCTTTCAACCTTAATCACTCTTAATCTGTGCCTGTTCATTAGGAATAAGGGTGATAATATTGATACTGACAAATTTAATGACTCGCTACACCCAAATCTCTGCATATGCGTGGGTTAACTGATGCATGTTTGCTCAAACAAGCATGCTGTGTTCACAGACTGTGACTGCATTTCCTTACCACATGTTTTCCCCCCTCAGTGAGCGCATCTTTATAACCTCTGATTGATGTAGACCATAACGCAGCACTGGCAGTGATGAAGAGGTTAAAGATCAGAGTCTTTATTGATATTGTGGTTGATACTTTTTAAAATATTTTCAATATTTTTCAGACATGTTGTAGACACATACATAAAGTATCCATTTTTTTCTGGAAATTCTGCAGTGGGAAAAACAACCTTTTCTTTTTCATAATTTGGACAAAACAACAAGTTTTGAGAAAACACACGAGGCACACTCAAAGGAACCTCACAGTGACACCCTGCAAGTATTTAAAACCTCAAGATATGTTTTTTGGAGTTTTTGCCCCACTGGAAAAAAGGGGCAAAAAAGCCCATTTTATCCTGGAATTTTGCTTTAAGAAAAAAACAACAACATTTTTTTCTTTTTTGTTTTCCCAAAATTTTGACCGAAACATCAAGTTTTGGGAAAACACACTGGGGACACTCCTAGGAACCTCATGGTGATACTCTGTGAGTATTTAAGCCCTCAGGGTATGTCCTATAGAGTTGTTGCTTGATTGGAAAAAGAGTGAAAAAGGCCCATTTTTTCCTGAAATTTTGCTGTGGGAACTCTTTTTTTTTTTTTTTTTTGCAAAGTTTTGACCGAACATTTGGTGTTACAGCTTTTAATCATACAATAAAAACTTCAACATACTTTCATCAAACGATCTGCAATGATTTTAACAGCATACCAAACATAAAGAGCATTATTTTCAAATTTTATGCACATTTAAATACAGAAAACATTTCAACAATCTTTTCAACCAAAAAGGAAAAAGCTCCGTAACCGTTATCTTTTTAAACTCATTGCTTACAACATGAATTTATAATACACAAATATAAATGTAACAGTATCATATGTAAATAAGAAAACAAACGGTGCCTACCTGGTGTGAAAATCAAAACGACACAGTCATTGTGCTGCACGTGCAACTTCAAGACTTCTTTATCTGTTCAATACAAAACAAGACCATGGTCAGTAACGGGAGAATACAGCCGTGAATGGGGCTGTGGACATACGGTAAGCTAGCTAGCATTAGCTTGTCATGTTAGCTGAGTGTAACTCGTGCATTAAGTCACCATTTCTACACCTTTTAGCGTCTGTAACTCTTGTTAAAAGTTCTATACGTGTTCATCGGTAGAATCCACGTTACTGACAGTTCCCATTACATTTATAGATCATTTAACATTGAAACACTGAACAGAGCACTACACGCCCGCACTCACCTGTAGCTCAGGAGACGTATCTGGCAAGCGAGGAGCTCTGAAGATGAATTTGCACCGCCCAAACCACCAGGTGGCAACAAAGACACATAAAATATTACAACCACATACAATTTGAAGAAATTTGGAGTATTTCCAACTTGGTTATAGCCGCTATATTCTTTAAACTATTTGTTTTGAAAATCTTGAATTTATGAATATTAATGATTATACTAGATGGTAAGAATCATGCCTGTACCATTTGTACAAACAAACAAACAAACTAATAAATAAATAAATAAATAAATAAATAAATAAATAAATAAATAAATAAATATTTTTTAAAAAACATGGTTTTAATAAGGCCAACTTTCAGATATGAATTGTTTTGTAATTTTTCAGATTAAAAATACAAAATAATAAAGAAGGTATAATAACAACAACAACAACAACAACAATAATAATAATAATAATAATAATAATAATAATAATAATAATAATAATAAGTTTGACTTGATTTTTGAACAGTCACATGTGAACCTTCACTAAGGATCTGTAGGACTGTCCAGGCTGCTCAGTCTCTGCCCCTGCTCAGGCAGTCCCGTCCACTTATTATTATTATTATTATTATTATTATTATTATTATTATTATTATTATTATTATTATTATTATTATCATTATTATTATTATTATTATTATGTACATATATAGACCAATGACCAATGCCATTCGACTACATTTTTAATGATAATACATGATGAAATCTCACCATTAGATTACATTAATCCTCAGTGACTTATTCATCTCAGCTCAGTCATTTGACAGCAACAGCTTTTAGAATAGAAAGACAATTAACTTCACCTGTCTCAGCTGATTTCCTCCTCAGATCTGAGATCGAACTCTTATCTGGTGTTTGTTCTTTTCTGGTTACAGAGCACAGTTTCCACTGAAGGAATTCTTGCCAAGATTACTTATTCTCTGACCGTGTGGTATCAGCAAATTAATCTGTTTGTATTCACTACTGGAGCAACAAAATATCAGAGAAAATAAATCAGCTCATTTGTGTTCACTTCAAGCGTCACTAATTCCTTTTCAGAACAGCTAAATTAACTTGGAGTCCACTGATAATCGGTTCATTATTTTTTTATGTCCATTCCCAGAGTCTCTCATCTTCTTCTCTCCAGCCTGTGTGGTTTTTCTCTGTCCAGTAAACTCCAGTCTTAAAGCCCTTTAAAAACTGCAGTTCCTCGAGTAGTGACTGGAGGCTAGCTGCAGAAGCACCAGGTTGAGTCAGCTGAAGATTCACCTCAAAACTCTATATCAGAAACATGGTGTGGCACTGCAGTGTCATGCCCTTGTATGGGTATCCAAGAGGCCTGCACCTATGCATACTTGGGACACTGAGTGACAGCTTTAAACTTATGGGCAAAATATAGATGATCCAGTTCTGCTCCATTGCAGTCCAGTTGCATCTCTGCTCCGGCAGGTTGCAGCAGATATGGAAGATCGCAGTCTCCTAATTTTTCTGGATGCCAGAGCTGCATCAGTATACAAAAAGCAAATCCAGCGGGACAGGAAGTTGTGCACTGACACCACAAAAAAACAGCCTGTGACTTTCAAAATAAAACAAACTGTGTCAAAACCAGATCACATTTAGATGACTACAACAGCAAACCCATATAATGAGCTGAGCCAAACCAGGAGTCAACAGGTTTGAGGTTTTACATTCATCTGTTCTCGAGGGAACTCCTCAGTCTCACAACTCCAGATGTCTGGTAGTCCTGCAAGGTGCCTGAAGCCACATTGCACTCAGGGCAGCACACGGTTTAGGGACAATTTTTCCTCGTTTGGGATTGGGCATTTATAGTAAACGGATGTGGTGGTGGGTTTTCACAAGGTTAGATATGACCTGGTTGGTGGGTTCTAGCTCTCCCGGGCGTGGGGCGGTGCAGGTAGGTGTCAGTGGGTTAGCAGGACAGCGGGCCCTTGGGGCACGTGGTTGGTGGCCCAGGTTGGCACACCAGGCTTGGGGGGTCATGTCTGGGGGCCCTGGCGACCAGAATGTGTAGCCCTTCACTGAACTTGTGTGCCCTGGGCCTATCTTACGGCACAGTGCCCGGCCCCCCTTCCTCAGATCGGACCCATGCCCATGCTCAATTACCAAATTGGACATTAATTGATTAACATGTTATTCGTTCTATATAAAAAACAAAACAAAACACATTTTTCTTGACATGTCTCCAGAACAGCTACTAAACAGAATCTGGACTAAGACTGTCAAGGGTGATTTTTATCTGATAATTTCTTGTCGACTTTATTTTAAAGCATGTATTTAACTTCTGTGTTAAAAAGCTGTGTAAAAAGTTCTGAAGATTTGGAACAAAAAAAACAAGCAAAGGGAAGATTTCATCAGCAGCATCAGCAGCAGCAGGCTGCACTGCTGCAGAGAGCACATCCTGCAGTTCATTTCTCTCCCTGAGACTCTCTCCTCTGAGATTTGAGAGCCCACGTGGTGATTCATGACCGGCAGTGGTGCAATTGAACATTTTAAGAGGAACCAGGGGTATACAGTGCGGTGTAAAGCCTTAATAAATGGTGTTCTTAAGAGCCATTCATAGCCTGTCCTGAGCACCAGGAAATGATGACGGATTGGTTTTCTTTGCTCTGCCTCATTTCTTATCCAAATGAAATCCGGGAAGTCCATTCATCCCATTTAGGAGATAATAAATTGGTTGAGTTGTTGGCTGTATATAGACCTCATAGGTTGACCCACCATACTGCGCTTACTGCACGATGGTGTCCTCCACCTTCTTACAGGAAAATAACTCCTCATTTACAGAATTATCCTAATGTTTCATGTTTCTCACATAAAAATAGTAAACAGTAGAAAGTCTGAGCTGTACACATGAATAAATAAATACATAAAAATGGAATAAACGACCAGTTAGAGCTTACTCTCCTCTATCTCACTGATAATACTTTATAGGTTAGTTTTGTTTCTTTTATCAAGATTTATCCGTTCGTTTCACCTGTTTCAGGAACCTGGACTCTGTCCCAGCTTGTATTTGGCAGACCTGCTAGCATCAATACAAACACTTGTAGTACTTAAGAAGCTACATCAGGGCCAGTTTTTCTATGTTTAGGTACCGTAACTCTGAACTTAAGTTATAAATTCCAAAAGGCACGAGCTCAGTGTTTGCCACTGGAGGCAGGAGTAAAGTTGGCGCACCAGAAAAACCTCACAAAGGATAATTACTTCTACTTTGGAGACCAAAATCAACTGATTTTTTTGGAGGGATGATTTGCAAGTCTACCAACAATGGCCAGACATTAGATATCACAGATGCACCTCTGTGAATGGTGCAGCTAAAAGCCCTTATTGTTGATCCATTTCTTTTATTTGTCGTTAGATAACTCCTTTGTAAAGATGCCAGGGTTTAGAGGGATTGATAAGGATAAATTTCATTTTGAAACACACTGAGAATGGCAAATTCAACAGAGGAAAACTGAAAAGTCTGTGGTGCCAAAACTCAAGCTTTATATCCATCGCAGCCTGCTCTTGCAGAAAAAGAAACAACAAAAACAAAAACAGTATTTTCACAGCTGCTGTTCATTTCCTGTCTACATTTCAGAGGAGTTTTCACAGCTCAAAGAGGTCGTTAATGACTTCATTAATAGCTTCCAATATATAAGGAATACTTTAATCAATGTTGCTACTTTATTAGCTGCACGTGTTGAATCTGTCATGTTGTTGAAAGCAGGTTGAGGAGTGTGAAAGTTGAAATCAAGCAGATTGCATTCAACAGCTTCTCACCTCCCTGTTTTGTGATGTTTTTTAACACCTGTAGATGATAAACAAGGTGGAGCAAATGAGATCCCAGGTGATCCCATTTTCACAGACTGGCACAAAATAAAAGTCCAGGTTGTCATAGTGATCAGTGTGAGTAAGAGGACAAAGTGTGCTTCATGGTTTAACTTTGGTCAGATTGTTGTAAACAATAAAAAACAAAAGTAAAGTTCTGTTTATTAACATTAGCAGCAAGAAGCAGGTGTGAACAGCGAGAGCATTGTTAGCAGTGAAAAACACACAGATGTATGTTTCCATTTGTGACAGACTGCTGATGGTTGGAGGCATTTCATGACTTTTATTCCACAGTTAGACTAAGCTGACAGCACATTTATGAGATTTTATGAGAATCTATGAGGAAGGACCGGCTGCAGCCTTGTTAATTGTTTGGTATTAATTTTGAATCTTTATTTCACTCAACCATTAAACTTTTAGCACAACTTGACTGGGACAAAAAACCCTGAAATTCATGCTCAAGTCAGAGGATAGAGGAGAAATAAGGAGATGTACTTTTTTTCTCCCTTAGGGGAAATTCTCTCTTTTTTTCAGTTTTGATCAAGCACAAGGATGTTGTTCCTCTCTTCTCCGTCAGAGATGTTTGGGGTCCAGTAGCTCCTCAGGCTGCTCTCACATCTGTGCCCCTAACTATCTGTATTTCCCCACTCTGGTCAACCTGTGGACACTGAGCTTTTTTACCACAGTGTCAACAGGTTGAGGGACTGAGATGGAATCTTCCTAAGAATGTGTTCTGAGCAATCAGAATTAAGTAAGGGAGAATGGGGTTAGTTGTCACATGAGTTGGTTGTAACAGTTATCATATCTCGCCACCAGAGGGCGCTGTCTCTCAAATTGTGGTATAGAGATTTTTGGCTCCTTAAAAAGTGTGGAGGAAAAGTTAGTTTAGATCGTTTTTAGCCAGCTAACTAGTTGTTATATGGTTGTTAGCCTTGATGCTAGCTAGAAATTCCAGTTGGGATTGGTTGTCACATATAAATGTATATGTTATATATGCTATATATGTTCGTGCTCCTTATGTATTTGTCAAACTGTCAGGGCAATTAACCTTTCAAATTTAGTTCAAACCAGTCTGAAAATGAAACACATTTCAAGCCAACACATTCAGCTCCAGTTTAATGTAGGAATGACTACTGAAAGAAGTTTTGATGATGAGCAGTTCACACAAGTGTAAAATGTGTGACAACTAACCCCGTTCTCCCCCACTACACAAAGCCCGGGAACAAGAATTGAGCATGAAACGGTCACTATTGTTGGACCAGAGAATCAAGGACGTCTCATGACTTTCACCCGTAGAAAAAGTAAGAAAAGAATCATTTCTACCAAAGGCTGCAAACAAAATGACTCTGACTTGTGGACGTTATGAACCGCAGCAATAAACACTTCAGCAGTGAGGAAACAGAGCTGCAGTGATACTCTTCATTTTTAAGGTGTAATATAATACAGCATGGCTCTACATATTTCTATCCAGCCGGATTCTGCTTTTTATTTTCCTTATTCAATAATGCTCATATTACTCCCCTTCAATCCACCCCTGCTCTTTTACTGAGACCGAGCAGAAGCTATCACCTCTACCTCCACCTGCAATATGGAAAGTAATACTTTTAAGGGGCAAGTTAACCCTTTATTGCTTATCATATTTGATACATGAGTTTCAAAGACCTCTAGCTCATCAACATGATAAATACTTCCTTTAAAAATTGGTTATATTGGCCTTTTTCATAATGGCTGCTTCATGAAATTATCCACTCAATTTTTTTTTCAGGAAATTCATCGCTAATTTCCAAGGAGTTGCGGCACAAGTAAAATCTAATTTGTTACTCATTTTTTAAAATAATTATTTTCTGCTTGGAAAGAAAACATATTTACTAAAAACTTTATTAAAAAAAGTTGCTGAAACTGCCCGATGTCAAATGTGATAGGAAAAATATATCATAAGCAAAAAAATGCCAATATTATTTGTGGATTTTGTTGTAAGTGTTAAAAAATCGCAGTTCCAAAAAAAAAAAAAAAAAAAAAAAAAAAAAAAGAATTCTCAGGCCTTATTTATTTATTTATTTATTTATTTATGATGGGTCTGACTTTAAAGGGTCCCTAACTCTACTTTTAACCCTTGTGTGTCAGGTCAGTTTTGACCCGGACCTATAAATAAATCTTTTCTAGTAAGTGTCCATACAAATTTTAAAATTACAGAACTATTCAGAATGTGTAATAAGCATATTTCACATTAAAATATATACGTCAGGGAGCAGGAAAGGTGGATTTTTTTAGGGTTTGCAAGTTTATTTATATATGTTTTGTTAAATATGAAAATGGCATGATAGTCTAAAACTGTTAACCTGTTTAACCATCAAAACCATTAGGGGCTGTCCTCACTGCTAGAGTTTTGACACGTCCTTCCTCTCTGAAGATCAGATCAGGGGCCTGTTGCACATAAAGTCTTTCCTCCATGATGTCAGTCACTGAAATATCAGCTCAGGAACCTTTTTAGTATTCTGAACCCCCACCACCACCCTCCCAAACACAAACGGGTTTTTATTTATCACACTGCAGGTGCAGATCTTGTGTCAGTTTCAAGGCATTCTCTGACTTCTGGGTGACTTCTGTTTCCTTTGTGCACCATCTGTGATCACCCCTGTCTTGTGCTGTTTCGCTGTTTTGAGATTCCCTCATGCCCCTTCAAAGACCAGCAGGTGTCTGTCTCTGCGGGAGAATCTGAGCAAATGTGGGGGGTAACACAGATGGTTCCCGTGACAATGTCATGGTTCCCTTCTAACTCTGTCACCACTGTCCCTTTACAATTTACACACGAACATGGCCTGAACGGTTTCACAGCTTCAAGAGGCCCTAAAACAACCATTGTCTTTGACTGGACCCACACTGGTAGATCTAAAATCCATCTAAACTGACACGGATCAAATCTGACCTCAGTGTACAAAAATCTGTAGCACCTGAATTAAGTATACAATACTGAAATATTTACAATTTTTTTAGTTTTTTTAATATATTATTATTTTTTTTATCACTTTAGAAAAGGTCATCGATTTTCAGGCTAAGAGAAACTTGTTGTTTTAATTTTTTCCTTTCTTTTATTTGGTGTTGTTTATTCAGTCTACTGTATACTGTCATATTTTCATCTGCTACTCCTCACATTTCTCTTTTACTTCTCTTTTATTTCTTTTTCTGTAAAGCACTTTTAAACATTGTTTTGAAAAGTGCTATATGAATAAAGTTTATTATTATTATTATTTCACTCTGTTTCACTCTCATTTATTCATTATTTTTAGGCCCCTTTCTGTGTTTGCATGTTTTACTTGGGCACCTATATACTGAGTCTCAACTCCAACACTTTGTATTATTTATTAGACCCTTCCTCTGTATTTTGTATCTTTTGTTCTTTTGTGTTTTTGTTTAATTTTTGTATTCTGTACAATTTCCTTTCAAGACTGTTTCCAAAAATAAAATAAATAAATAAATAGATAATAATGCTGACCAGCAGGCTGTCTACGGCAATGGTCCAGAGGAAGCTACAAGACGAGAGACTTCAGGGACTCTCAGAAAGATCTGTGGTCAGTAACTTTAATGGGACATTAAGATTTAAAGTTAGTGACAGACAGATTGAGGAGATATAAACAGGAGCTCTGCTGAGCAGACAGCAGCATAACAAAGAGCTGGTCCAGGCTTGATCCAGCTCTAATTTTATCAAAAAAGGAAAGTTTTTGCATTTACTCAAACCTCCTGAGCCCAAATACCTTTTATTCTGTACTTTAAACGAGTTTCTTTTAATGACACTTTGCTCAAGTGTGAAATGTGTGTGAGCAGCTGCTTATGTGTTTTAGATGTTCCACTTATTTCACTGCTCTCCAGAAAGCTTGTCATCTGTCTCTCTCTCACACACACACACACTCATCGGCGCAGACAGAGTGCAGGCTGGTAATGAGTGGATCCTTGTTGCCTGTTGAAGCTGGTGTCTTGTGAGGCGGCGAGGTCAGCCAGATGCTACTTCAGTGCCATACCAGTTTAATTAAAACGCTCCATAACAGAGCCCTATCTGGAATAGCCCATAATGAGCACCTCGTCCGTCTATGTGTCCTTAATTTGTTTCACTTAACTGAGGCCGTAAATAATTTCAAACTGTGAACGATTACTGAAAGCTTGGGGGAAGTTGAGCCTGGGCAGGAGACCAGGAAAGGATTACAGGTGAAGTGCATTTTGGGGAGGAGGGGGGGGGCATCATTACAGGTTTGGGGTGTGGACATGTGCCGATTCCACATGCTTTGCCTGTTGACTTTACAGCCCCTAAATGATGGTTGCCATGGCAACTATGGGGGGAAAAAGTAGTGGGAGGGAAACAGAAGGGTTCACACACACATACACACACTTACATGGACACACAAAGACTTAATTATCAAAAAAAAATAACCTTTAAGATACGATGATTTATCCAAACTCCTTCCATGTTTGCTCTGCCTCTTTGTACACCCATCCCTCCCTCCCTCCCTCTCTCTCTCTCTCTCTCTCTCGCTCTTTCTATCTCTCCCCTGTACTGTACGTGTGTCAGACGGTGTAATCCCCTGACAGCCAGATTGATAGGTAAGTGAGGTGTGTTTGTATGGCTTCATTCCAGCTGCAGCAGTTTGAAAGCAGCTACCTGCTCATCCATCATCTTCTTCTCTTCCCTGCAGTCTGGATATTTCTCTGCAGTGACAGCCACTCTTTCATACACACACATGCACACAGGCACACACACACTTATAACCTCATTTATTAATAATACACACATGCACAGGCACACCCATCCAGCCTCGTGTATAAAAACCCAGTTTATGCAGCACATATTTATTGTGTTCATGCTGACACAAACACAGATACATAAAAAAGAAAAAAACAGGAAGTAAAATCTAAACTTTACTGAGCAGCCATACATGCACAGTTATTTGAGAGTTTTAGGCTTTTTCTCTCTGCCCCATTTTTAGCCCTTGCTTCCCATCTTGTATCATCTGTTATGCACCCTCCTCATCCCCTTCCTGTCGCATTTGCAGCTCTGCTTGCCTCCCTTCCTCTCACACTCCTTATATATATTTGACTTGTAAATTGAAGCTCTATTTGTGTCATGCCCAAGAGGTGCTGTCAATTAGTCTAAACACCATGACGCATCTTGTGAGGAAAGGGGGAGCCAGGCAGGGAGCAGAGTAAGTGACAGAGCTGGCTAAACAGTAGAAAAAGAACAGAGACTAGGAGAGACAGGGTGTGCAGAAAATACAGTTAGAAAGTGACGGCGGCACGTAGGAGGCTTTCTCTGTTGTGTAGCACCATAGAGGGACCTCCCGGTGGTGGAACAGATCCCAGATCAGTGCAAGTGTCATCAGACAAAACCCTCAACTCCAACCTACTGAGCGTCTTGGCGAGAGGCACTGATCAGACAGACTCACCCCTGGAGAGCTGCTGAATGCAGGGGGAGTGTGAAGATCCACACGGGAGAGGCTGCTCAGCATATGTTAGCGGCCTGCTGGGCAAGACGCACGCTCACAAGAGGATGGAGGCACATACGCAAAACACACACTCTGTTATGAGTAATTACATGATGCTCCATGGAAAAACATTATGCTAATTGAACAGATGTTTGGAGAATATAGATGCAATATCATGCGAGAGGTGAAAATCCAGTGTACTGAAATATTTACACAAAATTAACCCTACTAAGAAACTGTCACTCCTCTTTAATTCAAAGTGTCACCACATTGTAATTCATGTGTGTGTACTGACTTTAAAAAAGCTGTGTGTAGGATTCATACATATATTTCATATTATCTTGTTAACAACAATACACTGTTAATTTACTTCAGAAATAACAACCACCCGACACACATAGCATGTATGTTTGATTACTATTTGCTCACGCAGTTGTTTACAAAGTGGTGAACCTCGCCCCATCCTTGCTTGTGAACGACTGAGCCTTTCAGGGATGCTGCTTTTATACCCAATCATGACACTCACCTGTTTCCAATGAACCTGTTCACCTGTGGAATGTTCCAAACAGGTGTTTTTGGAGCATTCCTCAACTTTTCCCTTGTCGTTTCTTTGGACATTGACATCTTATCTTGCTATTTGGCAATGTCTTGCTGTTGTCTCACACAACACATTAAAATACAGCATAAAAACAATAACAGCATCAGGATGTGATGTGAGAATAGACATGTTTGTTAAGGTAGTTTCCCTACAAAACTTCCTGTCCAGGTAAACTGAGTAGAAACATGTCTGATCTGGTGCTGGATGAGAGAAACGTGGTGTATTTCAGCCACCAGGTTACTGTCTGTTTCATAACACAGACGCAGTGTGGAGCCAAAGCAGTAGTCTGTAAAAGAGTCTTATAAATAACTTTGTTAAATTACGTTTTTGGACAAGAAATTATAGTTATAGATAAGAAAAAGCTGTTTTTTTAGTAGGAAAGAGGTTTTGCCTGATGAAGATGACATTTTGGCCCACCATCAAGTTGCTCAGAAAAAAAACAGCCCAAGGCTAAAAAGACTATTTCCTTTTTCCTGTAGTGTATATGAGATCTAAAATCCATCTGAATAGACACATTTAAAAGTTGACCCAAAACAGCCTCAGTGTACAAAATTTTGTAGCACTTGTCTTGATGTTGGGTCTCTGTTAATAATCCATTATCATTTACAGGTCCAGACCTGTTAATACTTTTGGAATGGGTCTTGGGATAAAGTTTGTTATGAATTGGTGCTATATAAATAAAGATTGATTGATTGATGCAAACAGTGGGCTTAAACAGACTTGGGAACAAGTAAAAAACATCCTCCAAAGCAGTTATACTCAAAGGCTTTATTTCTTCATCCCTCCTACAGTGCGTGCCAACAGTGAAATTAGCGATTCAGAAGGGAGACATTCTTTATACCAGGCTGTAAATGTGCTTATTTTGGCCGTGAAAACATCTTTTTTTGTCTTGGTGTGTTTGTGACTTCTGGTACTTCCGGAGCCAGCCTCAAGCGGACACTCAAAGAACAGCAGACTTTAGCACTTCCGCATTGCCTCATATTTTCAGACTGGAGGTTGCTGCTTGGGACAGCATCAGCAGCCTCTGTGATACATTTCAACTCAGTTCCACTCCTGGTCTGCATCCCTTCCTAACATCTTTGTCTCGTTTTTATTCGTTGAATTTGTGTCAGTTACATTTTGTTACAGTCTTTGTCATCACGTCTGACCTTCTATATATTTTTTTCAGTTTTTGTCCCTGAAAAAGGTTTGTTGACAAATATTTTTGTCATAGCCTTCATCAACAAAATTAACACTGACTGGGAGAGGTCAGCACTCAGATGAGGTGGTTGTTTTATAGATCAACAATGTTATGGAAATCATTGAAAAACAACTAAACTGAAGATCTAACAAAGGAAAAAAAAGAACAGACACACAGCAGGTTGTTGGCAGCAGCACACTCTCTTAGTAAATGGCTGGCTGCTCTTTTTAAAGCACCCCACCGGCCTCGCCCTAATTGAAAACAACTGGGTGAAAGGGAAACCAAGATAAAATAAATCCCACTAAAACATAAAAAAAAAACACCAAGTAACTGAAGAATTTGAAGTGCAAACTCAAAATATGTAATATCAGAAGCTACACATCATTAAAATTAAGATAAAGGATTTAAATTAGTGACGAGAAAACACACTCAGCAGCTCCACACTGACCACGCAGGCACAGGTGGACTCACTTGGAGTAATCAGGGGGAACTGGGCCTTGTGAAAAGGCATGAGGAACTCAGGGGACGTCCACATGAAAAGTTTTTTTGCGTATGCACATTTCATCCAATTGGAGCCGGCATTTTGGCCACCCAATTTGGATCATTTTTCAAACCAGGTTCCAGAGTGGATAAATCTGAAACCGTGCATCAGTTTGGTTCCATGTTGACAAACTATCCGTTATTTTCTGAACTGATGACGCAATGCCCCCGCCTCTCACTTACTTCTTGTATTCACCGCCGTCTTCGCATGAGCCAAATACGCATGCTCCGTGTGTCATTCTCTGTTTTTGGTGGACTTTATGGCAGTGTCACAGCGCCACCTACAGGTCTGGCATTTATACTGTAGCGGTTTCAGTGGATTTCAGCGCTGTCGTCTTGTGACATTCCATGTTTATCGCTTACTTTTTTGATACGAGAAAGAATGAAACCGTTCCCTTTTGACTCTTACATGTAAAGTCACCAGGGTAAAACTCTTGCGGTTCTTTTTTTAATGCTGAAGCTTTTTCTGCTCACTCTGCAGGTGAAGTCTGCAGGTGTCTGTGGACTTTGCATGGCAACAGAATGTGAATATAACCACCGCGCTCATCTTTAGGGACTCCAAACGAAGTCTGTTCTTGTGACCCCCCCCCCCCACACACACACTCCCACCCTTCCAAAAAGACTGCCTCTGGGTGTATGATCACACACACGATTAAACAGTGAACATGCACGTATACCCAGACACACAAGCATCTCACAGCCCATTTGAGCCTGCTCTGAGGGGCAAATAAACAGATTGTAGTCTGAAGCTGCATCACTGATTCTCTGATACTCACACAGGCACAGATACACTCTCAAGCACAATGCTTTTTTGTGTGACAGAAGAGGCTGCTGAGATTGTGTCACAGCTGATTGTCAATCTAAGCGGTGATGTTTGATGATATGTGAAAGCCAAGCACCCAGGCGTGTTTACACCAGAGATTTCTGCCTGTGGGGGGGTTGATTCCTCTGCTTTGTTTCCTGCTTTCTCGGCTGTTTAATTTAATGAATGTCATACTCAGGAGGCAGACACAGTCCTCCCTCTTTTAGGGTTCGAGGAGGTCAGGAAGTTGAGCCAGGGACTCGCTGAGGGACATAATGTGATCATGGGATGTGTGCACATCACAGTTTGGTGCATAAACAGGAGAAGTAACCACTGGGTACATCTCACAGCATGAGAGGAGATTGGCTGATGTAATCGGGAGGAAACGCAGCACAAAATGAAGCAGAGAAATCTTCCATTCCTTACCTTTACTAGCCTCCACTTCACAGACAGAGCCGTCAAAGTCACCGTCTCCCTCTGTGCGCCGATTCAGTCCCTGAAGAGGGCTGCGTCGACTTGAAATCACTTTTTTTAAAACTTGATTATGAAGGAATCTTTTAACTTTAGGTGGATAGAGATCCAGACATGAACAGTTTTAACACATCGCTTCCATTTATTGCAACAAGAGAAGGTAAAAAAATTGTATTTTACATTTTTTTTCACTTTTCATTGGCAATGCATGTTTAAAATGTTTAAAATGTGAGTGAATTGTTTTGTGCCCAACTTGGTTCCTTGTTCTTGTGTCAACATAGCTGAAGTTAGTATTATCCCAGCGCAGAACACTCAACCAATGGATGCTTGAAGCACCAACTCAATTACAAGTTGAACAAAACAACCTGAAAAGATCTCTCTCTCTCTCCTCGCTCTAGAAATACCACTTTAAGAGCCTCTCCAACTGTCAAACACTCATGAAGAAGCACTGACTCGTACTTCCATAACCCAATGAAAAACTTTTGTGCTACAAATGAATTAAATTCTCAAATATTTTTTACAGCAGAAAAATGAAAAAAAAAAAAATTGTCACAAAAATTTATAAAAAAAAATTACAACAAGTAATAGAGATACCATTCAGTTTGTGTTTGTCTTTTCCAAAAAGTAAAATAAAATAAAAATAAATTTATAAAAAATAAGCTACTATTTGACTGCTGTAATTTATCACACCATCCATATAAACCAAATGATTTACCAGGAGGCTGATTGGTGGATACTCTGCTGATTTGTTTTGGCATCCTTGTAATCTATGACTCTTATGCAGATACATTAAGTTTCATATATACACAATCCATACATGAAGCACACTTCCTGCAGTGAGCATAAGTAGCTGCATCCATTCGCCGCCTCTGCAGCTTGTTGAGCTTCGCTGCATGAGAGGAGTGTCGAGCAGCACAGGCCGTGGTGGTAATTGATTTATTTGGCGCTTTCTTGTATTCGTGTTTTAGCTTCATGAATTGCTGCACATCTAAAGGTCACTGTATTTTCCAGGATCCTGCAGTGTCACAACAAGTACATGCACCCTCTCTATCCTCTCCTACCATCCTACCTTCACAATCATGCCGGTGTATTTATCTATCATTTTAACTACCTCTTAGTTTAAAATGGTCTGTGATTATTTTCATTTGTTGAAACATAAAGTGTGGGCTAATAAAGGACTGTAGATTCCCCTTTAGGTTGGAATCAGCTGTTTATTTAAATCTGCCTTTTTAGTTATTTTAACAGAGTTAAAGATCTGCATGTCATATTTAAGTCATGAGACATTTGAGAGCAACAGGTGCAATATGATGGCATAAATCTATAACTTCTGATCATCAATATTTTAACATTTCAGTGTCTTTTTGTCCTGTCTGCTCATTCTGAAACCTGCTGCTCCCTCCTGTTCTGCTGTCTGTGCCTAAGGTTCATTCATCACCTCTTGGTTGGAACCAAATGTGAGGACAAAGAGGAAGTTGGGGATGGCGACTGAATCCCGGATCTACAAATGACTTGGCTTTCAGAACCTGAAAATCAATGATGTTTGAGCTTATCCATTCAGCTGTGAAGTCGTGTGAGTCCTATAATGTCATGTCGTTTCAGTCAAATCACTGGTGCACAAACATAAGTTGTTTATCTGTAAAGCTTGTGAAAAGCATTGAATTTTCGGCCAGTGGAAGAAAACTGGTGGCGAGTGGTCTCAGAGGATAGCTGAACATGTGAGGAAGACTGAAGTTTGAATTCACTTTACCAAAGAAAAGATAAAGAGGCAGGGAAATGTATGTTACACAATGTTTTCTCTCCAGGATGGAGCTGATCCTCCGTGGTCAAGTACTTTGGTTCATCCAAGCCAAACATATAGTACATGAACTCTGTGAACCTTGGCTATGTAAGATTATAAAACTCAAACCCTGACCCACAGCCTTATGAACACAGAGGCTAAGCTTGGCTAAATGTAGCTTGCTAACCTGCCCCCCCCCCCCTCTTTCTTACTCTGTGATCCAGGGCCCTGATCATCAGTGGCGGTTTTACATGGATGCCAAGGGAAATCAGGTGACCTTAATAAAATATAGCAATAAAGAAAAAACATATGATTTATATCATATGTTTTATAAGCTTCACCACTATATATCTTATTGTTTTGTCATTTCCTTGTTGGCAAAACACTACATCAGCGGACTTCTGTTTTGGCTGAGTGTGAGAATCATAACAGCGCTCATTGTGTACGACACTGAGTGTCTCACGACCTCTGCTCTGCCTGTCAGCTCGGAGGCCAGCTTCACCCACTTAGCCACCAGTACTAGCCAATCAGATTGAAGCAAGGCTCATCATGCATTGGTTGATGCATCATTAGGTAAAACTTGAGGGAGGCCAGATCAAACCTGGCGCCCAACCAAACCAATAACAAACTGATAACAAAAAACACACCCTGTGCAACTGGCAAACGGTGACTAGCTAGCCCACATAGCAACGTAGTTAGCAAGACAGAGAATGAATGGAGACAGGGACCTTTAGCTTCTAATAAAAATGACTTCACAACACTTCTTTTTGAGGTTCAACTAAAGTCAAACAGGACAGTAGGCCTACTCTAAAGCTCAGTAACACATGACCTTGAAGTCCCGCTGGGAGCTATGACTGAACCACTAAATGTTTTGTCCTGATGAAGGGCAGAATGCCACTCTTCCATAAGTATTGTAAGTAAAAAAAATATAAACTTTATTTAATGCATTTGGTGACAAATGAGCTGCTCTGTCTCTGTACCTGTTTGGCTTCAGCACCACGAACAGCGCCATGGCCCACCGTGCTCTTTTTGATAACCAGGTTGTTGTCCTTATAATACATTTTCTTGATGATCCATAAAATTTGAGGTTTAATTCTTTATTTTTCTTGTCAAGTAACTGATTTCACCATGAAGCACACGATAGCTAAGCTGTAGTAGTGTTTTTTATTTTTATTTTGTTTTATTTTTTTTACCCTAAATCCTCACAGAAACAGCATTTAGGCCCGCTGACACCAGCTGCACAATCAGCTGTAAGGTTTACAGCTGATAGCAGCTGCTGCACTGTTAATGTCCTTTTTTATTTAAACCTTTGTACCTTTGTACATTCTGCTTTGAGCTATGAGACGTTAACCAGCTTTGCACAAGCTCTCTCTAACTTCACACAGACGACTGTGTGCCATAGCCATAAGCACGTGCAAAGCCTGCAGGACGCACCCACAGCTCTCCCTCATACTTTTTGCCTAATACGCTCTTCATACTCACGCCTGATGTGACTCTCAGGCTTACTGCTTCTCGTAAACTCTGCCCTCTTCTTCACACAATCACTGAAATTAATGAGATGTCAGTAAAATAACTGTACCGTATCAGTAATTTGTTTGCATGAAAATAACAGTTTAATACTGAATCAAATCCTTTGTTCACTCTGACTTCCTCTGTAATTTTCCGCCACTGCGGACCACGAAACCCTGTTGTGTATGTGTGATCCACTTTTCATGGCTTTCCCAGCAACTTTCTGCTCATGCTGGAAGAAAACACAAGATGTGTAAAGCAAATCAGTGCTGAACATTAAAACATCAAGTAAGCTCCTAGCTTCTTACTCTGACCCACTTCAGATCGTCCTCGAGGTAGATGTGAAGCGATGCAGATTTGTGCCGTGTTTCAAATCGCGTACGTCTGCACTTAAACTCACTATTTTAAGTGCATAAGTGGGTTCATACTGAGAGTACAAAAAAAAAAAAACAACAAAAAAAAACGCAATGCACTTTGATTTCTCAACTGGAGCAATCAAAACGAGCAAAAAAGTTGAGTGTGGAACAGTGGACAATTTTTACTCTTAATGGTCACCAAGGGGCGGGAACGAAACATACAAAGTCAATGGATGTAATCAGCGAACAAACACATTAGATTCCCTGCACTGCTCCAGTAAGTGCAGAGTGTACGCAGTGCACTTTGTGTAAGTGTACTTATGGTAGTGTGGTATTTGGAACACAGCATTGCTCTGTTAAACATGGGTTTGTAGCACAAGTTGTAAGATTGTGGTCTCTCTCTACCCCCTTAAAATCCAGGCTGTCGTAAAGGAAATACCACGCTGCAAAAACTGAAATCATAGTAAACGCTAAAAAACGTAAAATAAAAATATTATTTAAGATATAAAAAGACAAAAATGATGCCTGAATTGCTTGTAAGAGGTAAAAAAAAAAATCAAGTCTGTCAATGGGGTAAAAAAACTATTTATAGGTTTGTGTTCCCTCAGGATCAAAAAGGTATCTATCTATCTATCTATCTATCTATCTATCTATCTATCTATCTATCTATCTATCTATCTATCTATCTATCTATCTATCCATCCATCCATCCATCCATCCATCCATCCATCCATCCATCCATCCATCCATCCATCATCCATCCATCCATCCATCATCCATCCATCCATCATCCATCCATCCATCCATCCATCCATCCATCATCCATCCATCATCCATCATCCATCCATCCATCATCCATCCATCCATCCATCCACCCAGACATCCATCCGTCATCCATCCATCCATCCATCCATCCATCCATCCATCCACCCAGACATCCATCCATCCATCCATCCGTCATCCATCCGTCATCCATCCATCCATCCACCCAGACATCCATTCATCCATCCACCCATCATCTATCCATCCATCATCTATCCACCCATCATCTATCCATCCATCCATCTAAACATGAAAAGCCTTTTTTTCTTTCCTCGGGCATTTTTGTCTCATTAAGTTTCAAAATAAGTTATTTTTTTCTTGACTTGTCATGTGAATGTGGCTCATATTAATGTCATGTCTCGCCTGCCATGCTAAGTGACTTTCTTATTTAGTCAGGGTTTTCATGTTTGTTATGTCTGATGTTGCGTCAGTAGTTAAGTTTCCCTCTCATTTCAGGTTGGCTCATTTCCTGCCCTGGTGTTTCCGCCTCTTTGATTGTCATCCCCGCCCTTCATTGTTTCCACCTGTGCCTCTTGCCTCATGTGTTTAAGTCGGCGTCTTCCCCCCATCCTGTGCCAGATCATCTCGTCATGTTTGTTGACCTAGTGTCAGGTCTACCTAGCCTCCAGGAAGAATATTCAAGTCAAGCGCAAACGATTAAGTATTTTGTTTTTCCAGCTGAGCTGAGATTTCGAGTAGTAAGTTTTTGGTAAACTTCAGCCTTGCTGTGATTTTTTGTTCTGTTTTTCCTGCAGTATCTGATGTATTAAAGCCTTTTGATCAAACAGTCAAGGTTTTGGGTCCTTCCTGCCTGCCTCCTTGTCAATTAAGTCTAAAAAGACAATTGAAAAAAAAAAGAAAAAGACAAACAGACCAGTTTTTGTATTGCAGGACTTCAACCCAGTTTTATCCAAATATTGGTGTCTAATTACATGGGTGGAAAAAATGTCCTGAAATTGTTTAAGTTTGTTACTTCTGCCCTCATCAGATTTCAGACTTCATTTATAAATTCAGTTTGAACCTTCATTTAGAACTAGGTCAATATCTGTATAAATTAGACAGCAATGCAGAGTAGCTACCTAATCAAGACTCTGTTATTTAAAAATACCTTTAATTTCAGAAATATAAAAGATAAAAAACCCTTAAATATCCAGTTGTTTTTAGATCGAAGGCTGAGAATGTAAAAGATGAAATATTGGGAGTCTTCACACCGTAACGTGATGAGTAAATCAGAGCACAGTGTGAGAGCACTTACCTCAGTCTGAACAGGAGTGAGGCCACAGTGACTTCATGTTGTCCTTGATTGGAGAGGTGTGAAGTGATGCACTCATGTTGAATGACTGCATTGTCAATGCTTTCACATATTTAAACTCAATGGGACCAAAGTGATTGGCTTCTTGTGGTTTGACTTCATTGCACGGAGGAGGATTTTTCATTTTAGAAGGCTGTTCATGAAAACTGAAATCAAACTTGTGATAATCTTGCATGGTAAGTGTGTTTTTGCAAAGCCCAAACTGTGCCCAAAAAAAAAAGAGATGAGGAAAATGAATTGATTCATGTTAATTCATGATGTATCTTCAATCTGATTGGCTGTTCCTCATAACAACAGCAAGAACTGTATATCAGAGCTTGATATTTTTCACTTATTCATCATTCAGATATGTTTATGGTTTTAATGACTTCCTGTGGGATCAATTTATGGGGACAGCAGAATTCTGACTTTAACAATAATAATAATAATAATAATAATAATAATAATAATAATAATAATAATAATAATAATAATAAGAAATTTATTGGACGTTATTGTTTTTTTTTGTTTTCAGTGGCCCTAATCCTCTTCCGTAGTTTGCTCTAGCTAACTTCTGTAAAAAAAAATCTACGCTAAGTTTATGCTTATTGCTGCTTTTAACAAGCCCTGAATGATGGACATACACTCTGTTTATGCACTTCAAAAATTACTTAAATTTAGCATGAACCCATAGAAGAGCAGGACTTTATATCACAGAGAAAAATTAGTCCACAGTGTGTAAAAAAATGCAATAAATCAATTTTTTTTAATCCAGTTCCACCCCTAAAATTTGTCCCTTAGGCTTGGGGGTACCTGAAAATGTTTTGGCCTGAAAAGGCTTTTAAGTTTTGTTACACTGCATGAAGACATAACTGAGTAACCTAAGTCTATAGCCATAGTTGTCCTGAATCTATAGAGGTGCAGGACTTCACTTTGCTGAGAAAAATGAGACCACAGGGAGTAAAAATGTGACGAAGCAAAAAATGACCAGAAACTGCCTGGGATCCCGAGTTAATGAGGGAGAAAAGTTTTTAAGAAGTGGGTCTGCTCTGCTTTTTGGCTTTGTTATCTGGGACACTTTCTAAACAATTAAAGTGAACAAGCAAGCAAGAAAAATTAAAACCAAAGACATTCTGGACCAACATGGGATGTAGTTGATAAAAACGACGGTTACCCTTAATGTTACTACTTCAGACCACAGTTTGGGTCATATACCAGTAGGGGGCGCTTAAACCATCCATCCATTTATCCATTGTAACTGGTTACTCCATCCACGGTCACAGGGGGTGGAGCTTATCTCAGCTAACACTGGGAAGGAGGTGGGATACACCTGGACCAGTACATCAGATGGCTAACGTGGAGCCAGACAGCCTCACACCTACAGAAAATGACCAATCGGCTTGATGAGCATGTTTTTGGTAGTGGGAGGAAGCTGGAGAACCCTGTGAGGCCACATCGCTAACCACTGCACCACCATGCAGCCGTGCTTCAGGTAAAGACAGTAAAATGCACACAGTGACATTAAAAAGCAGCTTTGTAGATCAAAACGTTCAAACTCTGAGACAAAAAGAGGATAAAGAGACCACGCGACACAGGAAGTAAGAAGTATATAACCAAGTGTATTCCCTCTGTTAATGTACACATATTTAGAGTCATCTCACTGGAACACTTTACAATAACATTTAGAAAGAACAGGAAGATACTGGGAGGAGTATGTTTGGGATGGAGAAAGAGAGAAACTAGACAAACGTGGCAGGAGAGTTAATCGATGGAGCCCGTCAAATGAAACATCGGCCTTCCCGTCTCCAGCTGCACGGACAAAAATAGATATAAAAAAAGAAAGTAAAAAAAAAACAAAAAAAAAACATGGAAAATAGATAAGAGGCTGCTTTTTCCACAGGGTATGAGACATACAATCTGCAGTACAGAGAAAAAGGAATAGATGCAGGATGAAGAACTGATTCAGGATGACAGACGGAGGAGTGGATTAAAGGAGAGGAACTTCCTGCCCCTGGAAAAGAAGAATGGGTGGCTTCATGTTCAAAACCCAAATCACACTTTCTTTGTTTACTAAAAGAAAATACATAGAAATTTCAGTTTCCCAGAATCATATGATCTTTTTTTTTCTCCAAACAGGAATGATAGTAGGGAAAACACATTTCTCTTAGTAATGGGATGAGAGTCAAATATTTAGACATTTCACAAACTTTTTTCAGGATTTTCTTTTCTTTTCATGGTACAGTTTTCTTTTTTTAATAGAGTTGAGAAAATTGGAATACTAGAGTTCTGTTGTACATCTTTCAGGGAACTGGCGTTCACCTTTTAATGTGTGTGCTCTTCCCACAAAGTTTGCTTTTAGCCCATTGGCTGCCATCAGTCCAGTCAGGCTAGAGAGACAGAGAGAGATAGAGAGAGAGAGAGAGAGGGCGAAAGACAGTTGCTTTTTCAGCCGTGAGGCATCTCTCTCCACAGTGGAACTCCAGCAAGAATGAATTTCCCTAAAATGTCTCTCAATTCTCCAGAGAAAAGAATAAAAAAAACGAAAAGAAAAGAGCAAACCAAAGTGGCTGAGTCTTGCAGCGAGGCGTTGCGTCAGCCGTACTGTTCATGAGAGGGGCGGGGTCTGGGGTGGTGAAACTGTTCTGACGTCCACAAATCCTGAAGTCCGTCTTCTCTGTGCAGTATCATTATACTTTCATTTCTCTGCATGTCTCAGGTCCACAGGTTTCTGCAACGTCTATACATATATTTATAATTATATAGAACAGAGTTCATCTGGTTTGCTGGAGTTTTTTTCTGTTTTCGGTTATTAGTAACTGTAAGGACGTGACGCTTTTTCTCTGCCGGCCCACTAGGGGGAGCCTCGGAGCCCCAGAAACACATGACACAGATCTGCTGGAACAAAAGGACGACCAAGGGGTTTTTTGGCCTCGACAAGTTTTTGGCGGCTAAACGTACAAAGTTAGCATCCATTAGGTCGGAGCGGTGGTATCTCACATAGTTGCTACGTTTAACGGTTGTTATGATCATCAATCATCGTCATATTTTTTAAGTTTTTAAACTCCACAGAAAGAAAAAAATTCTCTTTTTCGTAAATGAATACTACATGCTTGAAACACTTACGTTGCACCAGCTGCTGAGCACCGTAGACAAAGAGAGAAACAGAGTGCGCGAGCGAATGAGAGGAAGAGAGAGAGAGAGATTTGGCGAGAAGTAAGAGTTGACGAACACTCCAGATGAGACAGTGTTTCTGTGAGCTGGCAGTATCATTGATTTTAAACAGAGGGATGTCAAGTTGCTAATTCGAGCCTGGTTGGAAAACAATATGTTGATACTGTCTACGGTGGCTGCATGCACCACAAGCTCGCCTCAGATTGAAGCGCAGACCTTGACACAAATACTGATGATGGTGCTTTCTTACAGTACTGGAGATATTAAATAACCTGTCATGAGTTAATCCATGAATCACTGTTTTATCAGCGTTCGGTACACAGTTGTTGGCACAGTAAGTGTTGAGATCTGAGCTGTGATCACCTTTTATTGCATCCACACCATTATTAACATGTAATAAGAAGCCAAATCAATCACAACAGTGCTGACAGGTGTGAAGCTTGTTTTGCTGCATCCCTCTGACTGGATTAGAATTGGAAACGTGTATGGCCACCTGACAATACTAAGTTTAAATGAAATTCCCTCTACGTTACACACGCCTTTCTCCCTCTCTCTCCCTCTCTCTCCCTCTCTCTCGCTCTCTCGTCTCGTCTCTTCTCTAAGTGCGTCTGCTGTCTGTCTCTGTGGTGTCACGGTGGTGCTCCCTCAGACGTAGTACTCCTTGTCTTTGTTTTTCTTGTTCTTGGTGACTGTCTTGGCAGTGGTGGGCTGTTTCTCTTTCACCAGCGCTCCGTTGCTCTGTGTGGCTGAGTTGCTAATGTAGTTGCGGCTCTGGTCCACCTGGTAGGAGCCTTCATCGCGGTTGCGGTACTTGTACATGGCGTAGAGCAGGATGAGGATGCAGAGGGCTGCCGCCGCCACGATGCCGACAACCATTCCTGTGGTGCTGCTGGACTGCTGCACTTCCACGGCGCCTGGAAGCCCTCTCTCGGGAGACGTCGGGTCTGGAGTGGGAACATGGGGGAAATTTGGGGGGTATGTTATTCCAGGGTTTCTGCGGTGACCTGGATCTGAAGAGGGGTGGGCCGGCGGCAGCAGCACCTGGTCTCGGGTGTTCATTTTCCCGGCGGGGATATTGTTGCTACTGCTGCTACCGCCGGCGGCTGGCTTGATTCGAGGGTTGAGCTGATCGGGGTTGGCTGTGGGGGTGGAGGAGAGAGGTGGGCGGTGGGAGTTGGGAACACGGGAGAAATGGCGGTCTCGGGGGTTCTGGACACCGCCCTCAACAGCAGGGGGTGGAGGGAGGACAGTCCTGTCGGTGACCAGTGGGGAGTTTTTATAATAGTCCTCGTCATCTGACTCGGTCATCTCCCCCGAGCCGTACGCCGACACCTCGATGGTCTCCTCGCAGTCCTCCTGGTCCAAGGGGCAAGGGGGCCGACCATTGGGCAAGGGGAGGGACTCTTTGGTGGTTTCGAGCAGAGTGAGGAAGGGGCGGTAGGTAGTAGGGGGTGAGGGGATTACTGGGTAGCGTGTGGCGATGGATGGGGGGTCTAGAGAGTCCACCGTAATAATGGGCAACACTAATTCACCTCCTAGGACAAGAAAGAGACAACGAAGGAAAAGAGTGTTAGAGACCACCTGAGAACGACGTCACCTCCAGATCAACAAAACAAAACAGATCAAATTATTACAGCAACACCAGAATTAGAACAGCACTAAAACTTAACATGAGGTTAGTTATATAAGTTTAGTCTGTGCTATTTAAAAAGTTAAAATGCTGACTAAGTCTGAGCTGAGCTAACATACAAGCTGCAGAAACATTCTGAATCCTGCACCTGTTTCTGACTGCTCTGACCAACAAGATAAATTACTAACACAGGGTAAAAGTAGACTACAAATTACACTGAACAACTTAACATCTAAAGATCTACACAGCCTATCCTTCACTAAGCTAAGCTAACTGAGCTTACTACGCTAACGCTTAGATGCTTCTCTCTGCTGTGATTGGTTAAATAAGATAGCAAACCACGAGGTTCAGGTCACTTACATCAACAAATTGGCCGCATGATTTTTGCATGAAAAAAAAATTACAAAAAGAAAGCTGTGTAAGATTGTTCTTTGATAGTGATAAACAACTTTCCCCCCCGTCTTTACCTCCTTTGATTTTATTGGGTGAGAAATGGTCAGAATGTTAAAGGAGTATCTTGTGAATCTTTATTTTTTCTCATTCCCCCTTTTAGACATGAGTGTTTCTGTTTCTTGGCTCCAGTTATCTTAATCTGTGTGCAAACACTCCAGAGCTGCTGCAGGAAACTGATGCCCCTGATTTCAAACCCAAACTCTCAGAGCACTAAGAGAGAGCATTAAACACTACTACTCCCTCATGCCCACTCCCCCCCAAACACCACATAAAAACACGGGGCAATGATGTACTTCTAAAGCAGCTCTTAACACAAGTGAACACTTGGAGAGATCGTCTGAATGAGCCAATTTTTTTGTCTTTTTTTTGACCATCTCCAGTTATTTAACCTGATTGTATCCCACTGTGAATGCACACCCATAAATGAAGCTCTTTGGGCGTATGTTCAAAACATTTGTGAAAGGTTGTTCTCATTTAGGAGCAACTAGAATCAAAGCATAGTTTGATAGTTTAAAACCCAGGCCATTTTTCATCATTTTTAAGGTCTGAACGACCGATGGGAACAGAACGTTTTTGGGATTGCTCCAGTTCTTTCCTAAAAGTAGAAGCCACGGAGTTAACCCTTTAAAGGCACATGCATTTGATAAAGGTTAGACATGCTGGATCCAGTTTTTTCCACAGTTTGATTCAAAGATCTAAGTTTTGGCTGAATCCAAGTACAATACCAACGCTATAGAAACTAGTGATGATAATGGATGTGTCTCTTTTTAATTCAGTTCATATTTTTCAGAGGCTGCATGAAAAAACCCAGAACAAATGATGTGTCCACTCAGGTTATACTTTCTGATTGCAAAGCTGTATTCCTTTTCTCGTCTTGTGCTGATTTATCTGATACCAGCTGAGATGTTTGTGATACTGTTAAATTATGGTATGTAATGAACACATTGGCTGATGTTGACTGTATCAAACAGAATGACACTGGTTTCAGTTTGGGGTAAAAACAAGCCTTTATAGTGATCGTAGGTTATTATAATGTCTGTATATAGACTCATAATGATACTCTAAATGCTTGATACCTTTACTTAACAGACAGAGATGCACCAATCTAACTTTTTAAGTCCAGCTACCAGTACTGATCCAATCAGATACCAGTATGACATTAACCTGCTCTTTTCTTTTTGGTAACTTCAGGATTTTTTTTTTCACTTTTTGAACCAAAATGAAACAAAACTTATTCAAAGTTGCTGTATTAATATTTTATGGAACTGTAAATGTGTAAATGTGAATAAATCTCCAGTACTAACAGGAATTACAGTTTAACTGTAAACTTCCGCAGTGGATACGTGAGGAATTAAACTTGTTTTTAAATTTCTGCGGTGATGTACTGACCTAACGGCATGGCATTGCTGTAAACACATGGGTGCATAGAACTAAGTCTAATAGATCTGCCTTATGAATTGGTTCTTGGTCACCATATCCACTCTTACTTTCTGAGGCCCTATCAGCCCAATACTCAATTCCAGGATCGGATCAGTGCATCTCTACTTTAGAAATAGATCTTTTTCGTTTAGAGAAAGAGTAAACGCTGCATCATTATCTCAATACGAACACACTCCACTGATAAAAAGTCATCTACTTTTTTAAAGCTCTTTCTGGAAGCCAATTGTTTGTGTGGATTTTAGCGCCCTCTGTAGGCAAAGTGTTACCTCTTGTCACTCCAGCACATCTGTAGATTATGTTTTCTGACAACAAATGTCATCATGCTGCCTTTTAATAGTCAAGTTTATCACTAATGACAAATATTTGCCGTGGGGAGAGAAACCATAATGGGGGTTGTCCTTCACTGGGCAATAAACCGCTTTGTTTGACGCCTGCAGGCATTACAAATTACAGTATAATAGGTTTGTGGTCTTGTTTGCCGATGTAGGTCATAAATTGGTATCATTGTTAATTTCATCTTGTTTAATAACCAGGAACAGGAAGAACTTACTCAAACTTTTAAACACTAAAGTTACACAATGGCTCAAACCATGTAACTGGTTGAGGCTGCAAAATTAACTCTTCATCAGTGGAGTCTGGTGGCTTTGAAAAGATTGACCTTACAACATTTTCTAAATGTAAAAATGTGCACCCTACATTTGAAAGACAAATTCTCTCTCTGTAGAAAGCTTGGTGTCAGATAGCTCCAACTAAGTTTAGAAACTAGGGGTTACTCAATGGAGTAATGTTTAACGTCTTTTTCATTAAAGGGCACAAAAAGCACATATAAAGTCTGCCATGCTTAAATCCAGTGTTTTACTTTACCTAATGATACAATCGATTTATTACTTTTTAAAACAACTTTAGAACGATTTGTGTCATCTGGCAAGCCAACTTACGGCGCACAGATTGATGTCGTTGGATCATAGGGTATGAATCAATAGATCAATTTAATAGATGAATCGTTACACTCTATTAAAAACCTTACTGTACATAATATGGATCAGATGTATTTCCTCTGGAGAATTACACTGCTGCCATGACAGCCTTTTTTCATGCTGTGTGCTAAAGCTACTATCTACTGGAGCAATCCCAAAACGAAGTCTACCTTTAGGTGATTGAGACCCTTAAAATTTACAAAAATATGTCAAACTTGGGTTTGGAAACAGTGGAAATCTGTTTTGAGGGTTAAACATATTATCAAAGGATGTAAGAGTAGCACCAACAGTCTGCTTAAACACTACAATCGATTTCATCAAACGTTTTGTGTCAGTGTAGGAAATGTTTAAAGGTCAACAGTCAAGGAGAAAACATTTGAAAAAACATATCAAGGTGGGATTAGATTATGGCAAATCTTTAAGGGAGAAAAAAAGGGAGGGTGACAGCAAAGACAGGACCAAAGAAATGCCAACATCACCAGCATAAAATCATGACTCTGGCTCTTTGTTCATTTGATGAGGTAAATCAGAGTGGCTCAGGAGGGAGAGCGGGTTGGATCGGGTATTTCAGGGACAGTGTGGAGGAGTTTAAGGGGAGGTCTTGGGATTGTAACTATTCCCCCTGTTGACTTGCATTCAGCTCAGAAAAGCAACCCAAACCTTGAACCCCCCCCTCCCCAGTCTTGTCAGATACATAAACCATACAATTCACTCAAAGAACAGAAAAGGCCTCGTTACAAAGAGGGAGTTAACAAAGCCACTAAACACATCAGCATTAATAACAACACACTTCAGAGAAACAGGCCTTGAAATGAAGCAAAATATGTGAGCTGTAGAGGAAAAAACTTAGTGATTCTTTCAACCCTTCTACTAACTTGTGTTGTAGTGCTGGAAGGGCTGGTTTCCATGGCAATGATATTTCTCTCCATTATATTTTCTGTTTTTTCTGTGTTAGAGGGCTGTGTTTCACCTTGAAGGCTGAGGACAGCCGAGCGTGGTGGCACATTTGAGGAACAAAGAGCTTGTAGGATTTTTAAGTTTACTGCTCTTCAATTTCCTCTTCTTTTGCTCTTACTTTAACTTTGACAAGTTATTTCACTAAAAACTGTTTTGCTGGACCCAAGAGACAGTTTCTCAGGGATCTGGGACATTTGCGTGACTAAGGGTTAAGGACAAGATGGAAGCTTTCTATCTTTACTTTGCCATCTGCCTGCATGGCAGAGATGCTGCAAGTGCAATTTCAAGCTTTCTACTTTGTGCTCAGTGTGCAGCCCACCAATTACTGAGGAGTAACCTCTCCTGGCTGTGTGCCCCACTTACATGTGGCTGACTTTGCAAATGGATAGTCTTTTTACGGTAAACACTTTCTGTATTCCTTGCAGAACCAGAGACAACTCCTTTCAGTTCTCTGAGCCCACAGAGGGGTGCTTAGAGGGGATTACTTAGATTTGGAGATCTGATTGAAGAACAGTGAAGGACTGTGCTATCAAACCGACACATCGCTCTGCTGTCCCCTCATGCATAGTAGAGCCAAAGCCTGTAGGGTGTATATCATCATCCCATACGACAGGCAGGCTGAAGCTACTCCAGAAATAATGAACCTCAGCCCTCTTACACAGGAACAGACAGAGCCGCATCTCAGCACTCTAGGCACATATCAAAAGAGCCATCTTTTCATTTCCTGTTGTGTGACCAAAACCCTACTGCACCCATAGTTTAAACCAATCATCATCTTCAATTTGCTGTCCCCTTCTCCACGACTGCACCTTCTTCCCTCTGCATACTGCTCTGATTGTTCAGTGAACCCCCACAGACAGGTTGTGGGCAGGGGGGTAAAAAGTTCACCAGGTTTTGCACAAGAAACGTACGCTCTCAGATATGTTTTCTTGCTGGAGGCTGCCAAGAACCACGGACTCTTAGAGGATTTGTAAAATGTTACGCTTTTTGGAGTCAAGCAAGTGTTTGATAAATCAGGGTGAGTCCCCACCAAGATGTCCATAATAAAGTATTAATACAGGGCTTGGGGGCCATTCATTCCTAATGCTGGACACTTCAAAGGTCAGACCCCAAAATATACCACAGCCCTTTGAGAACAAAATAAAAAAAAAAAGGTGTTTGCTGTCAAACTCTAAAGGTGTTCATGAGAAATAACTCCATGGTGACATTGTTCACAGCTCCATTAGAAAGATCAACAGATACGAATTGATGTGAAGTATTTTTAGACTGTTTTAGGTTTTTTAGGGTTAAATAGTCAGTTTGATGTTAATTTATCCCACAAGGTGAATAAGAGTTCCTTACACTGAACACATTGACAACCCTGGAGTTAAAGGCACTTTTTTTAAGCTTTATGAATAGTCTTTAAATAAATAAATTTACCTTTAGCCATTTGTGTGAAATTGTATTTGTTGTTGGTGGTGTGACAGTAAGCAGGACATTGTACAGTGGGCAAGTCGTAGTTTAAGCTCAACATTGTGAGGAGTGCAATGACTCAGAGCAGATGGGTTTGTCAAAGGGGCAACATCCAGTAGAGAAAAATGAAGCCTAAGCTGAAGTGTTAAAAGTTGCTGTTCATGGAGAATCCACTAGAGGCTGGCTGCAGAAGGACCAGAAGTCATATGTACCAAAAAACATATTTACAGCCTGGTTCAAAAAACAGCTTGGGTCTGAAACGTTAATTTCGCTATTGGCATACACTGTACCGTGAGTGAATTTTTTTCTAACTCAGCAGTTTATTAGATATTAGAATTACGGGTTTGTCCAATCAGAAGCTGAGCTCAGCTCACATGACTGACGGGCGCCCTATAGCTGTTAGAAAGGAAGCTCAAAGTCTGCATCATATCCAAGATGGCCCTGTCCAATGATTGACTTCATTTGATCGTATCAGGAACAGACGGGTGACGTCGTGGAGACTACGTCCATGTTTTATACAGTTTATGGTCTTGTCTCACGTTGAAGGGGTTCTTATCTGCACAAACCACCTGCTCACTATACATCATCATGAATGTACTTCACTATCAAACTAAAAATCCAAGGTACAACTTAGCTGCACTTCAGCATTATTTATTATCATTCCCCACACATAGCTTCATTAGTATGTTGGTCACCAAGTACAGAACTCTCTGTAAATAAAAACTGTTTTTGGAAAATGTCTTTAGATAACGTTTGTTATGAATTGGCGCTATATAAATATTGATTGATTGATTGACTTCCCAGACGCTCTTAAACCAATCAGCTTCGAGATTCTTGGTAGTTGCTAAATGGGGGCTACGCTATTGGCCGCTGAGAGACCCAACTTCTTACTGAATTAATAATCTCTTGCAATTTAATCTTTTTGGCAGCTTGTTTAAAGTATCAGTAAATATATTAGAAAAAGAAAAAAACATAACAAAAAGACGCATGTTCACCTGTGTTTCCTAGCTCATGAACCTGGATTTAGGAGTCGCAACTCTTCCGATAACGTCAATTTAATGTGCCAAACTTACAGACAGTAATTATTTTTTCAAGTGTAGGCTGTGCAATCATTTTAAATCACAGTGAAACCCCTCACTCTGTAAGGACCAGAACTGATGCAACCGGTGCCCAGATGTACTTTCTGCACGACGTGTGTGTGGGTGTCTCTCTCTAACATACCACTGTCACTTAAACATAAAAGAGAAAGAGACTCAGAGATATTCAGACTGATTGATTGAGTTTGACTTCATTGATTTGAAAAGCTGAGATGGCGAAGCCACGTTTAGCCCACATGATGAAATTCTCTGTTTTATCTTTACCACACGCCACTCCACATCGCTGCCAGTATGAGTCACCCTCTCTCCATTTATTCAAAATGAGCACAGGGCAGATGGATACTGATGCATCTTCGCTGGCCTCCTAACAAACATCGTTACTCTGCCGATCACGTCGCCCTGCTCACATCCATTTGAAATATTTAGAGCAAAAAGGTTGTTTGGAGTTTGAGTGTTCTATAATTCAGCTTTGATTAGGCTGCAGATGGAAAATCCAACAGCATGTCCGTGCATTATATATTTCCCCGTGCTTGCTTTTAAATCATGCACCACAATAGGCACAATTAGAGCCGTGCAATCTTTGCAGGAGGGGAGGAGGGAAAAAAAACCTGCAACTCTATAAACTGTTTACAACTGCTGCATTTGCTTCTGTCGCTCTAGGGCAAGAGGATTCATGTTGACACAAAGGGATGATGCTCTGCTCATATTGTGTCTCACTGAGAGTCACATGTTGGCTGCAGACAAAGTCACCTCCCTGCAGCTCATCAGCACCTGGATCAGCTCCATGGAGCCGGCTGGATTTGTTCCCTGGCCTGGCCCTGTGTTTCCAGCTCGCTGTGGTATAAATAAATCACAGATATGCACAAGGAGTACAGCGATATCAAAATCCCTGCTTAACCACCTCACTTTCTTGGCTTCCTCTGTATCTCTAATTTATTTATTTTTTGCTAGCATGCTGCTGATAGCAGGTATATCCGCCTCACATCTCTTTCCGTGCTAAGCTCTCCTTGAGAAACAGCTGCAAACTCACACTGCTCCTGGAAATTAAAAAAAAGTAAAAGGAAGCTGTTTGGAGATAAAGTGTGAACCAGCGTTGTTTCACCGTGCTCCTGGGAGGAATGATGATATTTATTTACAGTTTGAAGTGTGAGCAGAAAGATGCCCTGCTGAGAAGACAGAGGCACACGGGAAAAGAAGAAACCATTATTCACAGCTGCAGAAATATCTAATGAGAAAATGCATCATTGACCATTTTTGAAGGGAAATGGTTCGAAGGCATCTGAATAATGTTGAATAATGCAGTTCTTGGGTTTTTGATATGTGCGCTTAACAGCAGGCTGAGCTGACGGAGCACAAGGCTTCGCATTTATCCAACTAATGTATGAAACCATTCCCCTGACTTTCCTGTCAGAGCTCATTTTAATCCCGACTGTTTTCACTAAAGTATATCCAAAATGACAAGAAATATTGTGTGAATTTACTACAGCAACAGCTTTTAAAATGTTAATAAACAACCAAAATGAATTTACATTTTATAAATGTAAACAGATTGGGTAACAGAGAATGAAAACAGGAAAAAAACATCCTTGTTTTAACTGATCTAACGGAGCATTTATTGTTTTTAAAGGCGCTGTGAGGCACTGTCGAGAATTTGTTGTGTTTTTCTGGGGTAAAGACTTTTTTCCCATGAGTATGATCACCTACTGTCAGAAGGACGGGACTACTACTACTTTTCTTTGTTCAAGACAACTTTTCCCAGGATGCAAAGCAACAAGGTAATGTATTTATTAATATTTAATAGAGCTATTGTTTAAAACATGACAACAATAAAACTTTGTAAACTCAGTTTAGTAACCGGCACTAAGACGTGTTCGTAACGTGTAATGTTAGTGAATCCTGGTAATGTCCTCTACCAACTCCAACCTCACCACATAGAGCTGACCTCTGGCTAACCTCAATCTTCATTTTATTGACAGACTCTCAAGTTTGATCAGATCACTACAGAATAACTTCTGCATGTGAGTTGAAATGAACATTATCTCAAACAGAATCCGTATGGCGGACCTGACCACAGATACTGACTAATAGCGTTTGGCAATAACCAGTTTTTTTTTTTAAATGGTCACATGGTGTTCATGGGGTACATGCAACTCTGACACAAGGTATCCTGAGAGGCTGGGCAACAGGGTATATTTTTACCATTTCTTAAGCCTCATCTCAACTGAGAAAAGTGTCTTCTTTGGATAAAGTTGTGCTGTAGACCACAACATGAACTTAATGTGAATAAAATGAACAAGAATGTTTATGTCTGTTCTAAGTCAACATCGTATGTGAGGCAACATGTTCTCACTTTGCTGGAAAGAAATATAAAGTTATCTTTAACATCTCTAATGTTAGCTAATGTTAGCCTAGCGTTAGCTCCTAGCTGTGTTGTTCATCATGTCTCTTTGTTTGTTGGAGTTCATTGGCCTGTTTTGTTCCAGTTTTTGTTCTCTGGTGATCGTCCATCATTGTTAGCTGTTCTCCAAAGGGCTCTAGTTAAACTAACGTTAGCTTCTGGGGCTTAGCGTCATTAGCTTATCTTTAATAGCCCAGATAACAAAGGTTGACAAACGTTCTGCTGAATGATTCAGTGTAAATTCTGTAGCTCCAAACTAACAGAGACACTCTTGGTAAAGATGGTAAAAAGGAGGTTAGATTTTTCTCATACTCTGAGCCAAAAACCTGAACTTCAGTGCTGATGGTGACCAGATGTGGTTTATCAGGTTTGCTCTAGGACCTGTAAGTTTTGTCTTGTAATTGAAGCTTTTTATGGACCTTCTCAACAGTAAAATGGTTAATATAATCCTCCAATGTGTAGTTTAGACCCTTTTGGTGCCTTTTAGATGATTTGTGATCTTTCTGTCTCCAAAAATCCTCAATGGCCTCCTGTGAAAAGTCTCCTACTGTGACACCTCCCATAGCGCCTGTCACTGAATGTTTACTGTTTGTCTGAGTGAGTGGAGGGGGCGGGGCTTAGCCATGGGTCAATTGGTTGTTGATAACATTATTATATATTACATCAGTGCTCTGCAGGGGTCAGACTACATGCAGAAGGCATGGTTATAGCTTTATCTGACAGATGTAGTTTGAACTATGAATTAAACCATGAGCCATTGGGAGATTAATCAAGCTCTGGCAACATCAGCAACAATCCTGCTCACTAAAGGGGAAGAGAGATGTTGGTGAGAAACAGTAGACGCACCTCAGGGACCCAGTGGGTATCTGCATTAAGCTAGCGAATCAATGATCTTGATGTAAGCAGTGCTTTTTCAGGGAGACGTCTAGCCCAGCACCTCTTTCTCCTAAAATCTTGGATATTAGAGGATCTTAAAACAGTCCTGTTTAAATTCACAACAATAAATATCATCAGGAAATTGTACTTAATCTATTAAATCTGAGGGTTGAACAAAATTAGGTGCTGCAAAGATCCCTTTTTACAATGTTACCTCTAGCAACATACCCATTTTAGGCCATTTTTGGCCAACAATACATCCCAGTTTTCAGACAATACTGTCAAAACCTAGATGAATTTGGTCTTCGTTTTAGTAAAGTTCAGACTATTACTGTACACTGTCGGCTCTTCTCTACATAATCAGTGAACTCTGTGAGCCTTCTTTGCAGAGCACATGTTTTTGTTTTCCATACAATTTTCCTTCATTTACAGAATGAACGTTACATCACTCTCTGGCTCTTCAAGGAGGAAGAACTCATCAGTGAGGTGATGAAGGCAGTGAGCTGCAGGCAAACTTGAAAATGAAAATAAAAGTGAGTGTGAGCCTGAGGATGAGGACAGTGAGGTTGAAACTGCAGTGACAGATATTAGCAGTATAAGATATGATTTAAAATATACTGATGATTCATTAATTATTGCATTATCTTGATATTTTCATAGCATGCTCAGGACGTTTGTTTTCTAGTTCCTGCTTAAGAAGCACCTAAAAGGGCCAAGAAACTGCAGCGTAAAACCTTCAGGAGCTTCCCTTCAGTCCCACAATGTAAAGTCAGTCTCCTCAAAGCTACAGAAGTGACGTCCTTTGTTGAATGGTTCATGTAAAATTAGATAAAATATATTTAGACTCCTCGACTCATTCAGTCTGATACGATGTTCCCCAATGGTACAGTGTTTAAATTTAAATGCAGACCATTATGGTATGATGTTGCCTCAAGGCAACGAACCCATAATACCCCTAAAAAACATTTTCTTGGAAATTTCTTTATGTCTATTTGGTCCATTTTATGTAAAAAAAAAACCACTGCAAACATTTTTTCCCAACTGGCATCATAACGCGCACCACAGAGGGTTAAAGAGAACACTCGCAGGTCATCTCTGTAGCGCGTCGTCTGATAAATTATTGAGGAGCTCCTCAAAGCTGTGATCTTGTCAAGAGTAAAACCGATATGCAGCCTACAACATCCTTGGACTGATAAGTAGCTCGGAGGTATGCAAGAGAGGAAAAGTGAGGTTGTGCTGAGGTAGAGAAAGTGAAGTGTGAAGATTAAATGAGAGATATTTAACGAGCCGGCTTGTTGTTGAAAGAGATGTTAGTGTTTCTTCTCTAATTGTGTGAATACATTCAGTGTCTGAAGACGGTTTGTCTTTGTATGCAAAATATCTTTAAGTGTTTTTTCCTGTGTGTTCATTTTCACTTTGTCACTCGACTATCCCCACAAAGTTTCATGTGTGTAATCCACGCCCTGTCTTGTCACTTTTCTGACAAGAGGCTCATTAACGACAGAGCAGAATCCAAACCCAGAGCTTTAATTGGCTGATGTAATTAAAGCTCCCTTGCAAAGTCAAAGTTTAATTAGCCTGGTGGGAAAATGAGGAATTGTTCTGTGGAATCTCCCTCCGTTCCCTCTCTTGATTTTTGCATCCTGTTCCTCCTTTCCCGTGTATCTCCGTCTCTCTTTCTCTCTCCTCTCCCCGTTTCTCCTCTCCTGCTTTGAGCGCAGAGGAACGTGACGCAAATCTCAATGAGGGTCAGTCCTTCAAAATGCAGTCCTCCTTCCAGCGCTTTCCCAGCTCATCTCTTCCCTGGGCCGTATATTTTTTCTCTCTCTCCTTGCTCTCTGCACTTTTGTCTTTATTGCATCCACTCTGAGCTTGTCAGCAAGTGTGTGACTGCTGCTGCCCTGCAATCACCGTGAGGTGGTCATCATTTAGAGCGAGACAGGCCCAAAAGTTCTGGATGGTAACGCTGTTAAAAAACACCCTGTTAGAGCTACAGCTGCAGGTGAGCGCATCTGTACAGTGGATGGAGCTGCTCTGGCTCGGAGGGAGTCGTATCGATCCCCATGCATCTGCAGCAGTCATATCTCGCTCAGCTGTGCTTAACATTACTTCTCCTTCCTGAGGGCAGTTCAATAACACAGAGCTGCATCCTGTAATTGAAAACACAGGGAATAGGTCGTATCATAGAGCCACTGCTGGCCTCTGTTTGCCGTGCAGTGATGGAGGGGGGCATGTTTTTTCGGACCTTGTTGATTCTCCCTCCCTCTCTCTCTCTCTGTCTCTCTCTGTCTCTCGCTTCTTGTGCACAGTTTTCACTGAAGCTTATCCGACCCTGCGGGCTCGCCTGGCTGGAACTCCTTTGGCATCTGGAAGGTGCGATATGGAGCACGTGTACAAGCGTGTTTGTTGTTTCTCCGGAGAGAGAAAACTTTACACCCACTGAGTGAGAGAGAGAGTGAGAGAGAGAGAGACAAGTGTCTGTCTGGAAAGGTGAGCATGTCTGCTACTGTGTGTGTGCGTGTTTGTGTGGGCATACAAGAGGGATGGAGAGAGAGAGAGTGAGAGAGAGTTGTGTTTCCCCATGGGAGATTAAGGCTGGGCATAGCATCCACCGAAAAACTCTCATTTCTCCTTCCGATAAGAAGGGAATTGAGTCTCTATTTCGGTCCCAACCACCTACAGAGAGAAACCGCAGGAGAGTTCTACACTCCAGTTTCTCCACACAGGTTCAGATCAACACACAAACGCACTGATTGCTACAATCTCTTATCACTTACAGTCCAACATATACTCCATTCAAACCTCTAATCCCTGCTCCTGAAAGAAGGAGCCTGGAAATTACTTCCAAAAACAAAGCTGTCAAACTCATCCTAACTTTGATTATTTTCAAAGTTCACATCATCCTTTCAAATCTGGCCAGCACTGGCTTATAAAGGATCCACGGTGGGATGAGTGATTTATTTCAGTGTTTTTCTTTTTTTTTTTACTTATGAAATAAAGCAGATGTGCCTGCTTTTTTTTTTGGTTTAGTTTTCACAGCCGCTGCTACCAAGGATGGCTGACTCCAGGTGTAAGAAAGATGCTAAAATTGAGCTTTAAAACAAACAACAAAAAAAAAAGTTTGTAGATTGATGTTTAAACACACACACGACTGAGTGCAGCCAACTGTTATCTAATCAAAGACTTACTGACATAAGAAAACAGATTTTTAATATTGTTTCCCATCTGTTGATTGTCAGATAATTTTTGCTAATCGTGCATCAGAAACTTCAGGGGTTTTCTCTCAGCACAGTCCTGCTCATCCGTTGATCTGGTGACCTGCCTTCTTTGTGTTGATGCTTGTTGTCTGCTTGTATTCCATTTTTGTAATTCTGTATTTTATGATTTGTAACTGTGATGTTACAAATAAAAATAAATAGTCATGGTCAATAGTCAAATAAATAAAAAGAGATAGACATGGTTGCATTTAACCACTTCGATCTGCTCTAAGCTCGTAGGGCTCGTACACTCGTCCAGCCAGTGAAAACAGACTTTTTGTACTAATTGATTAGCGGGATGCCTGAGCCAGCTTAACGCCCCAACAGAGCATTAAATTTAATGGAGGTAGACTCCAACATTACAGGTGCTAATGGCAGGATTACCTCTCCCATACTGCTGTTTTAAAGATGGCGGAGGTTGTGCTTATATGTTGTTGTTTAAGACAAAATATGTGAAGACAGCTGATATTTAGGGATCGAATGAATCCACTGGAAAAGTACGACGGTGTGGAGATATACAGCAAATTTAGATTTAAGAGACACAGAGTACTCATGCTCAATTCTAATTTGTTGGACAGGAGGTTCCCTCGACATGACGTTCTGCACCTGCATCGCTTTCATGGTGTTTGTCTAACAACTGTACGTGCTTACGAGCCTACAGCCATAACAAAATTGATCAGAGTTTCCTCTTAGTTCATCTAACTGTTAAATTCATGCTCTGAAAACTTTACTCTCTAAAACTTTGAGTGTAAATGAAAAAAAAACAGACTTCAGTCCAGAGCTGTGATTGAAGCAGATTTCTCTTAAAAACATACAAAGTCAATACAAATACATGAAAGTCCCATCAGTGAAGGAGAGGAGTTTGAGCACTTCATGAACCATGCTTGTATTTTTCACTTCAGCGTAATTTAAATTCTTCTGATTAGAGATTCAAACTTCTCTGTTTAGACGTACCTGTGGTTCACTAACACCTCTGTGTATAATGTGTTCCAAAGTATAAATACACCCTAAATTGGTGGCAAAAGAGAAGTTAGGATGTTTCATCCAGTCTAGTGATAAAAACATAATGTTGTTATTTGATGTGAGGGGAAAGACGTGTTTATTGATCTAAATAATGAAGAGCATAAAGCCTCGAACTTGATCAGAAGGAGTGTTTCCACATCCTGTTTACAGCAGCTTATATTTGATGATCTGATGTAATATTTGGTCTGTTTTCATTCATCCCACACAAGATTTAAATAATTTCAGAGTCCCATTCAACTGAAATGACCTCGTCTGAATCTTTCAGGGCAAAATGTCACCAAATGTGAATGTGCATGTCACATACTGGAGGCGTAGCTTTCATTTGACCCTGACCTCGTCTGTGTAACGTGGTTCTTGGCAGTCTTCAGATAAGGTCAGCTTAATAGAGTAAGAAACCGCAGCGACAGGGAGTACAAACACATGGCCTTTAACTTCCCCCACCTGTCATGGTGTAAGAACATTAGCTGACCCGCTGTTCACACTCTCAGCGTCTCAGCCACAGCGGCCTGCCATGCTGCAGCTGTGTGCTGCACGGAACAGGCTGCGTTTCCACGTGGAAACTGTCCTGCCGTGTTAAAAATCGAGGCAGAAGATGGGTGCAACAGCTGGGTAAATGCCAGATACGACCACTCGGCTGAGCAATTGATGGACAACATTGCTGCTGCTGCCTGCAGGCTGCTTCCAAAACCACTAAGAAAGGGAGCACATCTGGCCAATCAGAGCGGCACACAGAGGGAGGTGCAGTCACAAAGCATCAAAACGTGGAGCAAGGGTTGCATATTTCTCTGCGTCTAGGCTGCACTTTGATATTCTTTTTACCAAGTGCTATGAAGACAGAACTCCCTGAGTCGACTCACCATTTCCAGGTTCACACTCCTCCAAGTCTTCATCGTCACTAGGACATTCTGCTGATGCTACCAAAAGGTCATCTGCATTCTGAAACACAGAGGAACACAGAGGAACACAGAGGACAGAGAGTCAGACACAGAACACCAAAGACTTTGATCAGCTGTAGGGAGAGAAATCTGTCTTTGGTTACAATCTGAAGCTCTTTCGTCGGCAGGTTTGTTAGTCGTAGTGAAATTGCTGCAATATGAAGGTAGGAGGACTTTGAGTTGAGCCGTTGTGTATTTATGTAAGCAGGGATGTGAAGTTTGGGGGAGGCTTTATTTGAGTGAACACAGAGCAATCATAGAGGTGTAGCTCGTCTATAACGGCAGAGTTTCTCAACCTGTTGGTGCAAATGTCAGACAGTGGGAGCGTTATTATGCAACTATTATCCAATTCATACTTTTTACCGCTTCTACATATCACCTCAGACTAAATCTGGAACCATGTCTTCACTCTGCTTCTAGATCTATCAAGAGCCTGTAATCTGTGTGACATTTATTCATCATTTTGATGATGGTGACAAACCAGAATATGAAAAAAAAAAACCCAACATTATTTGTTGTTGTTGTTGTTTTTTTCCCATGATTTTACAAAGGTGCCAGACCTCAACAGAAAAAGCATCAGGTCTCCAGGAAACCTCCATCATGTGTCAGACTTTGGAGTGAACAGCCCTGCTGAGCATTTCAAAATAAAAAGTCCTGGGTTTTTTTTTTCTTCTTCTTTTTTTTCCTGAGGCTTTTTGGTTTGAAGCATTTCAGTCCAAAGTCAGACACATGACGGAGGTTTCCCAGAGACCTGATGCTTTTGAGTCAGACACATGACGGAGGTTTCCCAGAGACCTGATGCTTTTGCGTCTGAGGTCTGACACATTACTCTGAGACCTGAGGATGTCCTAACCCAACAATATTTACAAACTAAAAGCTGAAACCACAGACAGATATTATCATCTTTTAACAGTTTTTTAAGAACTTTTTGGTCCTAAGTTGATGTTTTAAATTAATTTGTGAATGTCTCTCTCTTTTGTTTCCCAAGTTGTTTTTATGGGCTTTTTATGTCTTTAATGAGAGAGGACAGGACAGTGGGTAGAATAGGAAACAGGGTGAGAGTGAACAGTGACATGCAGGAAAGTCTCCACAGGTCGGACTTGAACCTTTAGGCTTTTACCTAAACCACAAGGCCATCTGTGCTATCTATTTATTTATCTACTTATTTATTTATTCATTCATTCATTTATTCATTCATTCATTTATATTTATTTATTTATTTATTTATTTATTTATTTATTTATTTATTTATTTATTTATCTTCTATGAAGGCAGTACTGTGTCAACACTGAGTCCCTATTTATAGGGATGATAAAGTTTCTATTCTATTCTATTCTATTCTATTCTATTCTATTCCATTATATGATATTATATTATATTCTAAGTAACTCTTCGCACAGTAAAAATGTAGAATTTTTCCAGCAGAATTTGGCACCACTTTGCACCATTTCTTGCAGGTGACTCTTAGATGGACTGATCTTTTAATTCACAGGGGAAAGGGGACAAACAATCTGAGAAAGAAGGAAAAAAGAATACACGTGAGTGTATGAGCATGTGTGTATGGATGTGTTTTTAGGACTAGTTCTTTGTGCCCAGCCTGCACCGTCTCTCTTTTTACATGTGATAAAGGAGGAAGAAAACGTGCATTAGTCCTGTAAAGAGTTTTTAAGTGCAGCAGTCACAGCAGGGGTCTCAGGAAGAGGAGACATTAAATCCAACAAGGTGCTTTTATTTTAGCAGCCAAGGTTTGTCGGCACTCCGGCATGAGTCACATAGCTTCATGTCTAGACAACCAGAACCCTGCTTTCTCTTTTCAGCCTCTGGTTGTTATTCAAGATGGGGTCACTCGATAGAAAATGGGGGGCTTTTATCAGCCTAATTGATTCAAGCGGCACTCTGCGGCTCAGTGTTTTCTCTCTGTTATTAATCCACAGCTGGAGGAGCGATCATTTATTACATTAAGCAAGTTTAAATGCGTTCACATCACCTGGGTCTGTCAGCTGGGCCTAATGATGCCGACTCTTTAGCAACATCTCCATCAAACATGCACTTCTTCAATCTTCTATTCCCTTCATTCAATCAGCTGCCTGCTTCATATAAACCAGCTCATAATGAACGCTCTAAAGCATGCAGTCTTTTAAATTAAGCCACTAGAGACACGTCCATCAGCAGGTGTTCTTCTGCCATGACTGGAAAAAAGTTCTCATAATCCAACGACTCGCTGAGCGATTGTCAGACGGTTGATTCAGCCTCCTGGAGTTATCTCTGTTGTAATTTGGTGCAACATCTGTGACACACTTGTAACCCCCAGTTCACACCTTCTCCCCTCCGATATGTAATCATCCCACGACATCAGCACCGAGTGTCATTTATTAGATGGGAAACCGTAACATGAGACCCACTAACCCGGCGTGCTGATAACTACCAGAGGAGAGCTGAAGGAGAAGCTCCAAACGCAGTGTGACCTGGCCAGAACTTTTCTCATCAGCCTCCGAGTTGAATCCACAAGGAGACAACTTCTTATTACTCGAATCCATCTGACAAATCAGAGCGAGAGATCACAAACTCCTGAGAGAGAGAGAGAGAGAGGGGGCATAGCGTTGTGATCTTAGTTTTATAACACCCCGACACCAAATTTGGGTCAGAGCGAGACAAGCGATGGCTCCGGCTGTTTCATGGAAACCCCGAGTATCAAGGGGTGAGAAGAGGAAAAATCCCACACACATCAGAAGGTAGATCTTTTATTCTAAGCATCAAAGTGCATTATTCCACCATGATCAAAGCTGCAGCACGCTGAGTAGCTCAGAGCCGTAGGAGAAATTGAAATTTGGGTTTCCGTTCACTTTCTTTCCGCCGCCCCTGCATGTGTCCTGTCTCTGTCATATCCTGGTGCGTGCCACAGATATTCATTACAGCACCATACTCCACCCCCTGAAGTATTTATGATGTTACTATGTTTGCATAGCGTAGAATTCCACCACAGGCCTCATGCAATGGATCAAAAGGATATGGGAACGAAATTAGGAGTGCAGCAGCTCCTTTTTTAGACCATGAAACTGTGACTGTTATAACTGTTGCTAATGTTAAAGAGTGTGTGTTTAAACATGGATATAAAGTGACAACGCTGGATGTTTGTACTAAACACACAGAGGTCATTGTATAAAGATCTCTGAACTGGCCTCAAACAAAGAGGTCTGCCAGTAGCTCCGCCCCCAACAGACAGGAGGAGGGTTGGCCAACCAGAGGGAAGGGGGTTTGTGGAGTGGGGAGCGAACACGAAGTGTTTAGGACAGAGGCTGAAATAAGAGTTCTCTAAAACACCAGAGAGAGAAAAACAGGGGTTATCTTTGTATTTTGAGCTTATTTGGTATGACTCATATGTTGGCCATTGACACCAAACTTCTTTCGTCTGCAGTGGTGTTTTTCCTCTTTCAGTTTCTACGTGTCCAGATATCCTGTGTGTGGTTGCATAGTTGCATTGTTTACACATGAGATCAGCTGTTTTCAGCCTGTAGCATGTTGATGCTAACTGGTGTTAGGCCCAATGTTCCCCACGAGCTTAGGAGAAGGATTTGTGCTGGTGCTGTGGTGTGAGCTAAGAAGAGACGACATCGACCTATCCTTCCATCCATCATTTGGAGAATGTAAAATCTATCACTGGTAAGATGGACGAGCTAGCGGTGCTCTACCAGCAGAGTAGAATGGCTAACGGAGCTAACATCGGCCATGAACGCCACATTGAAGTTCCTTTGCAGTTCCTCTTTGTACCATCAGTTTTCATCACGTGGAGTTTTTGAACCTGATAGTATTATCGGCTATATCATCACCTCACACTGGAGCTTTAAGCAGTTTTGATTCTTATGTTCCATTAAACCCAACAAACTGAGCTCCGCTTAACGCACCTTACTCTGATGTTTCAACATTAATTCAATAAAAAAAAGTTTCACCAACAAATCTGCCTTTAAGTCTTAATCATTTATTTTCAGTTGAAAAAAGAAAAAGTAATCCTGCTACATTTGTGCTGCTCAATATTCAGCCATTTTTACAGCTATTTGTGATTTTGAGTGATGAGTTTTATTTATGCTCACTTCAGTGATGCTGCACGCCAGCTGCTACATGCTAAACAGCCATTTTCATCTTCTGTTTATTCCGCACTGCTTCTGCTGCCGTAAAAATAGAAAGCGAGCAGCATCACTTCCCATGTACAGAATTTTCTCCCAGGATAGAGGCAGCAGACGCTGAGTATTTAAAAGAGCAAATACCAAAGATTTCACAGGCTGTCTGCTGCCTCTCAGCTGTTTAAAATCAATGTTATCCTCAACCCCTAACGAGTGTTTGCTTTATTTCACTCCACTACATTGTCTAACGGGTTTAGAGCAACATTTATTTTTACTCTTCACGTCACTGAACCGTGTCTATTTCTTCTCTCTGTTGAAGAGAGCAGACAAGCTTTCGAGAACAAATTTAAAAAGAGAAAATATATTTCCCCGAGAACCATCTGTATAAATTATCAGTAACATCCGCCAGCTAAACACCCCGATGAGGATTTGATGTTTTTGTGCGTATGGCAAAACGTTGACGATTTCATCATTAAAGTGCGTGGATGGGTGACTCAGTCAGTTCATTTTCTGACACATATCCTTAATGCTATTTTAGTCTGTGGTGACGGTGTACACTATGTTCAGCCTGATACACAATAATAATAAAGAAAAGGCTGTTAAAATGCCTGTACACTATCTAAAAAAAAGGTTTCCCAGCAATAAAAAGCACTTTAAAAGGTGGAACTCAGCTTTTTTATGAGCACAACATAAATGTCAGTCAGCAAATGCAGTTCACATTAAAGCTCGTAACAGCCCAGAAGCACTCAGAGCCCTTTGCTATCCTGAAATGGTTCTAGATAATTCATCAAGCAGCCGTCTATTGCTGCCAATTTCACATAACCCACTGCTGCTATTCTGGCTCATTACGTGCTGAATGGGAAGAATGTGTCCACCAAGAGGAGTAGGATGACTTAGAAGATGGCTACACCTGATGTGGAGTCAGGAGCATTGATTTTCACTTTAAGGGAGAAGACAGAAATACTGGGCCAATATTATCTTAAAAAACTCTACTGAGAACACAGGGCAACATCTTCAAACAGGTTATGACTGAGCCTTCAGTCTGAGTATGAGTCTGTGTGTTTTGGAGAACATTTGTTCCTCTTTTTATCTTTTGTCAGCTGGCATCAGAGCACCACTTTGATAAGGCTGCACGGAAATAATTAAAGGACTTTTTTTTTCTTAATTTACAAAAGGAATTAAAGCTACAACAAACAAACAACAAAGCAAACAGAGGGCACTCTAAATCTTCTTTGAACCTGGTGTTTGTAATGCTAAGCAGCATAAATTGCTCGCTCCAGCCATCAACAGTTTCACCTCATCTGCAATGCTACTATTCTACAAATAATGAAATGTTTTAGGCTACGATAAGGGACAATGAGAAGGCTGGCTAAATATGTATACTGAATCTGCTGATCAAGGTCGTCAGGGACGAGCACTTGCTGACTGATCTCATGTGGGCGTCTGTGGACAGCTACAACATCACATGAGTGAAATGAGCTGGATAGCTGGCACCCTGCCTTACATAATTTAAGGTAAGAATGAAGGGGACGGAAGTAGGAAAAACAGAGCTACATGTCAGGTTTTTTTATTTTTAATTCCTGCTGCTTCACAGCGTCTGGCCTTTGCGCCCCCCATGTTAGCGTAGCTAAACTGTTGTTGCAGCTGCCTGCTCGGCACATCAGAACAACTGTTTTTCACTGCCATCCCAGACATGCATTAAACATCTGCCGTTTCATTATTCATCTGTAAAGCCATGAGGCCTTGCAGTCTTGTGAGCTTCAGCGTACTCTCGAATCAAAACATCCAACCCCATTGACAGCACTTGAGTTAAATATACACTTTGAGGCTGTATCATCATGTCACAGGGTTGGCAAGCAGAGGGTGAGATGCTTTTGCTACTCAAGGTGGTGAAACATGAAGAGTTATGGTCATGATTTAAAGGTAACCAGAGGCCCTTTGTTTATAAAACTTTAAAATAAGATGTTTTTGGTCTTCATGTCAGAAATGTTTCATTGTCTGAACATATCATACTACTTTTTTATGTCTAAAGGTGAAATGATGGTGGTAAATAGGTATGCAGTACTGCCTGAATCCAGTTCCAGGGTAAAAATGCAGATTGTTGATCCAGGGGCATGGCCCGGGCACTCGTTGCATCAAGGTTTGCCTAAAGGACCCTTTCTCTAACCATACCAAGTCATACTGGAAATAGAAACAGTAGTCACCAGCAGGGTAAAAGTCACATCCTTCATTTATAGGCTCTTCATCAAGCCTGTCAGGGCCAAAGCTATGGGCATACCTTGGTGTTTAAGGCCCACCCCTCGAAAGTGTCATGACCCAGTTATAAGATCCTTACGTGATGACCTCATCTTTTCAACAAGTCTCATGAAGATCTTGTTCTGTTCGCAGGACAGAGTGTTTTGAACTTAAAGAGGGGGTATTGTGCTTTTTTTCTCTGCTTTATTTTGTCCCTCTGGTTAACCCCGTAGTTGCCTCACATAATTTACAACTCAAAAAAATCCCTGTTTTTCTGTCATGTTTTAGAAGCCCTTATTTACCCTCTGTCTGAAATGCTTTGTTTAAGCTGCTTTCCCTTTAAGACTCCCTAATTAACAAACCCCCTTCTTCTGATTGGCCAACTGTATTTATGCCTGTTGGGGATGGAGCTATGGGCAGACCTTTGTTTTTTAGGCATGACCCCCTAATGTGACACCCTTCCCCTTCCCGAGGGATTTCTACAACATATGAAAATATAGAGGTTTGGAAATCTGCACGTTTAGTTTGAACATCCAGCGGCGCTACTTTATAGCATAACAGCCCCTCTTTAACCTTAGAATCAGTTATAATAGTCACAGCTGCTTGGTCTGAAAGGAAGCCACACAGCTATGTATAGAAACAGAGTTGGAAAAATAGCCAAACACCTTCTTCATTGTCACAGAACAGACACTTGCACCTCTTTCAGTGCTGACCTGGATAAAAGCTACTGTAACAATGAAAAGCAACAAGGTCTTTGTGCTCCACACAGAGATAGCAGGTAATGATACGAGGCATGAGCTGGAACATTTCACACCTGGAACACACTGAACCTGTTATTAGCACTTTGTATGAAGACCTGTAGACAAGCCTCTTCCATTTCCTGGCATGTGGGCGACACCTCTTCCCTACTGTTTGCTAATTGTTGCTTACCGTTATGATGATGACTACACTCAGCAGCTCAGGCTATAAATAAAAGCTTTCCTGACACATGTAAAAAAAGAAAAAAAAAAAGAATCATAAATATATATTTGAGATATTCTGCTGTTTCTTTTTGTTCCCCCTCCTCCAGCCTGTTGTTGATCTGAAAGTGTCTGGATGTGCTGTAATTTCCAGCTTCCTGCCTCATTTGGGGTTCAGTCAGCCATGTCTTTTGGAAGCAAATCAGAAACTGGAGTGCTGATTGGTCTAATAGGAATAGCCACAAAGAATGTTATGTGGCTCTCTATGAGTGTGCTGATTGAACATCTGAATGTGTCTGTGGGCCACACACCAAACGCTGTGCTTCTGATTTTCACTCTGACTTTGCAGATTGTACACCATTTCTTTGAAACATACTCATCCAAGGTTATCTGGCCGTTTTGAGTTAATGTTTCAGAATTATTTCCAGCACTTTGAGATACTGGAGGAACTTTAGAAAGCCAGATGAAGGTAACTGGCAGTGCTCCATCACAGGGCATTACACCAGTATATCTCTCTGGCTCAGTGACTCAAACACCTGCCTCTTTTGGTCACATAATGCTGCTTTAGCTGCTGGGACTCATGTGGTAAAGTCGCCACTGGTTGGTTTTATGACCTCAGGCAGGCCACAGTAAAACCACTTCACGAGAAAATCTGCCAGATACAATCTACGAGCTGCTTGAAATGGAAGAGTTCACTTTCCAAGAGAAACACCAGATCACCTTAATAAAACTTGTCTGTACGTACAAAGCTCCAACTTTTTTGGCCCAAAGTCATGCAAAAAGACTCCTGGGACAGCTTACCTGTGTGACACTGTCCCTCATGGTGGGTGAGCGCTGTTTGCGGGTGGTGGTTGTAGCCATAGTGGTTGTTGTCTCCATGATGGTGGTGGACATATCAGCCAGCGGTGTGGTGGAGGTGGTGTCGGTAGTGAGTACTGAGGGTACATCACCCACCAGCCGCAGGTTACCCTGGGTCTGGACATTAGGGTCACCTTCAGCTGCCAGTTTCAGCACCTGCAGGCCGTTGTAGTACAGGCCTGAGATCTGGCCCTGGAAGTGACGCCCCTTTTCTCCACCACCCCCGATTTTGATGAATGCCTGGCTGTTGAAGATAGTCAACTGGCGACCTGTTACGTTAGAGGAAAGGATGAAGAAATGACCGAGAGAGGGAGAGGTAAGGTGAAGAAACCATGGAAGGGGGAAGAAAAGGAGAGAAAGGGCACAGAATAAAAATCAGTCATGGTCCTTCTGTGAGCTCGCACATGACACACAGTTACACACAGTCATGATGTGAAACAGGGGAGACGGGGGACTATTTCAATCACACGGGATTTCTTGGGTAACACTTTAGATAGATTGGACCCTGGTTTGCTGCAGGTGGAGCCATTGTGGAGCTGGGCACGTGCCACTTTCTCAGAAGGATTGCATGAATGTGGCAGTCAAATAAATTGCAGGGGCAGTTGTGGCTTGACCCTGAGACTGAAGGTTCACAGAAAAATGCATCTCATTTGCCCTGAGATGGAATATATTAGAACAATGCTGGGTCTGTGTCATTGACCTCCACTGCACCTCAGCTGCACAATGATAAAGTACCTCAGCAGGCAGAAAAAAATCCTGCCCTGATCTGCCATCCAAAGGAAGAAAATAAGATCCTCGTTGGAGGGAAATGTTTAATTCAGCAGGGGCCGTCTCTCTCTGTGGTCATTACCATTCATCTGGATGGATAGATGGATGACGGGAGGATGGGGTCAACCATTTAACCAGGGTCCAATACTAATGTGTTACCAGGACTTGTGGTGAAAGGGTGGAGTGGAGTGCTGACAGGTGTGGTTTTTCTCCCTGTGCATTTTCTCCAGCTGATGTCAGTTTAGACTTTTCCATCACATATTTAGATTCCGTCCCCCTCTCGGGACATCCTACCTTACCGTTCAACTAATGCAATCTTTGACCCCCATTATGAGGGGATACGAGCGAAGAGTGGAGGGAGGGGGATATTATCCCATGCTACTGTTGGAAAGAAGTGGGTTAAAAACAGACCTGATGAGGTAATTACTTTGCAGAGAAGTAGGAAGAAGCGAGAGAGCTTTTTTATGGATAAATCAATGCCTGTAAGGAAAGCGGCCGTGTGTTTGTTTGTGAAAGTGATACTACACTAATGTGTGCATGTCAGAGCAAAATATAGACTCTCTAGAGATGCTCTGCTCTGGACCTATGAAATGAGAGAGCCCTCTGGCCTGATGGGAGTGTGTGTGCGTGTACATTTGGGTGCATGTCAGCAAACTTTAAACAGAGGCTTTACAAATGCATCTGTTTGCACATCTGGACTCTGTGTCATTTGCTGACACTATCTTTGGTGTGCACAGTTTTGTTTAATGATGACGAATGAATCCTCTTTATTTTTCCTATCTAGCTTTTTTCCTCTGTGGGGATGGAAGCCAGTGAGGACAGACCTCCACCAGCAGCAAAGAGACACCGGGGACATGCCAGGGTCCCATTTGTTATCAATTAAGTGAGCTGAAAGGCCGCTTCATCACAGTAATTATGATTTACTCTTGGTCCGTAGGGGTGCTCTCCTTCTGGCATGTGTAACACCCAGGTGGGTGGAGCTTCTTGTATATTAATCCCTTTTACTGCACATGTACATTTGTTGGCATAAATTCCCTCAATGTATAGAAGAACGTGATATAGCCTCCAGGTTTTCATACTTTTGGACTGTGAAACAAAATAAAAAGGCATTTACTGCCACCGATAAACTTCATGCTACAGTACAAAAAAATAAAACAGTGAATAACTTAGAGAATAAATTAGAGAACAATCCGTCATTTATTTATCAAGAGAAATTTCCCCTGCTGGCCATCTGAAAGAATGCACATAATGGCCACTTTAATCAGGGGTGCAGTGCTGCTTTCACTGGTACCAAAGCACACCTCTGACGCACGTGTTCACCACATGACTAACATGTGGCCCCTTTCAAGGCTGTGTAACCACATCTCCATATGTACATACCAGTAACATTAATCCTAATAACATCTTTAAAAAGTTCTTATGGTAAAACATTATGAAAAGTCATTGTTTATACAAATATATGGGGTAAGAGAAGCAGTGAAGACATTTTTGTTTTCACAAGTAAAAAAAAAAAAAAAGTTTCACAATCAGAAATTCAGTTGTAAGCTTTGGAACTTTCCAGGAACTTTCAGTTCCTAGTAATACCCTCACCCAGAACCTCATCAAAAATCCATCACTGGTTGAAAATGTTTCAAAGCGCTCAAAACAGGTTTGACTGACAAAATATGAGTTTGCTGACTGATGACTTCCAGCGTGGTGCACAGCTCTAAATTATCAATAAATATTCTATGTGTCAAAATATCCTCATCCTCATCAGATAAATATCAAAACTAAATAAACTAGGAAGCATTCCTGAGGACTTCTTCTGTGTTTGAACGGCTGTTGTAAATTGGATATCCACTGACACGTTCAGCTGAAGGTCGCCACTTTACAGGGTCACTCTTTAGACTTTAAACAGGTCCATCACTGCTGGATGTGTTCTTATTTTGGACGGAGGGAGGTGGGGGGAAATAAAAAAAAGAAAAAAAAAAAACACGCTGGGTGCTCTAACAATCAGAAACTTTTACAATTCTACAATTTCATTTAGCAGACGCTTATTTTCCAAAGCGAAATCTTTAAAATAAAGCTGGTTTTACACATCATTTGTAATTTCTTCCTTTTTTTAACAATTGAAGGATTTTTATTCATCTCTCTTGCATTCAACAGAAAATATAAACTGGTAATAATTCATTTCCTCTCATAGAAAGAGCCTGCAGAGTCGCTCTGGTCCTTCTGAACCCATGAGTCTATGTTGGTTTCTTATATACAGTATATAGCAAGAAAAATGCACATTGAGTGTATCTCCAAGTTTCCAACAGAAATGCTGGACAGATAAATCTATTCCAGTGAGACGGGCCATTACATGCGTCATCCCATTACCACATCATTAAGCCTGTCAAGGACCCACAAGGGAGCCAGCTCTCGTCCCTTCACTCTATAATGATGAGACTTAATGTCTGGCATATGCACTGTTGACATAATAGCTGAGTCTCACTCTATTATCTTGCTGCTAAGTATGTTTGATGTTGGAGGGAATGGAAATGGACAGATTGTCAAACCGTGGACATCAGCACGGAGAAAATACAGGAGAATAACCACGCTCGTGTGCCTTGAAGCATTACATTAGGTAGTACACATTAACGGTCTCAGTCCACCTTATGCCCCACCTGTATCAGTCTCTCAGTGCCCTTGACAAGAGGACACACACACACACATACACACACATATCAGCCCTGAGGGTCTCCATTTCAAGTAGCCCCAGTTGGCCCCGGCTCTCCAGTAAAGGTGACAGCGTACGGAGCCGTCGAGGCCTCACTCCGTCATGCAATCCATCCTCTCGGTTTACCAAACAGCTCAAGTTCCTTTAAAAAAAAAAAAAAAAAAAAAAAACACCAGACATTCCATCCTGTGTGTGAGCAGCAGCTCCTAAAGTCAGAAGATGATCTGAGCAGACAGGACGGTTTCCTCCTCAGGAGTTTAAGGGGGAATTGGTGTCATGGTGACACAGTCGTAAGTAAGCCATATTGACAATAAGCTTATGATTATGATTCAGAGTAGGGGGGATTAGTTATACCTCTGCAACTGTGCGCACGTGCTTTGGCACATTGTGACATTTTTCTGTCCAAGGATCCGTGGGTTGACCTATTTAATCCTGTGCTGCGACAACAGCATGTGACAAAGTCCTCCTATGTCCAAAAAAACTGCCAGGAGATGATTCTTGAGCACAGCACAGCATCATATCTGTGTTCACTCCGTCTGGGAGAGAGAGAGAGCGAAAAAAGGTAGAAAGGTGCCCTCTAGACTAGATGAAGGGAAATCAGTGTTTGTTTTTGGAGCTGTCTACTCAGGATGAGACTCTAACAGGGTCTGATGAAGTTATTGTTTCAGGGTCTGCCGGGTCAAATCAAAAGTGACATGCGGTTTTAGAGCCAATTTTGTTGGCGGGCATGAGCGGGGTTGGGTGAGAGGGTGGGGGGGTGGAAAAGAAGCCTCCACATGACAAGCAATCACCGCGCTTAATATGACAGAGCTGGATGTGGCACTGCAGCAGAGGAAGAAGAGTGTGTGTGTGTGCGTCTGTAATAACTTATGAAACATGTCAGTGAAATGACCTTTATGTGTGTGATAGCTGGCCTTTTCAAGTGGTGTGTATTCCCCTGCGCTTTATTTACGTACGCCTTTTCCTTTGTGTGTGTTTTTACAGCTTACTGTTTGAAGTAGACAGCCCAGCAGACGGGGTTTGCACATTGATGAGGATCAATTGGACCTGTTTGGTGGGGATTGGGTGGCGGCTGCCTTTGCCTCACTCCCCTGGGTTGCTAAGGTGATAGGCATTTAATGGGCAGAGGCTTGGGATGAGCTGGGAGGGGCCGGTTGGCGATGGCAGGCAGCCAGTCGCTCATTATAGCAGTCATTCACAGCCGTACACAATGCTTTAATTAACTGCAATGCAGAGAGCCTAATGGTCAGGCATCTGCATTGATCTGCTGCAAACACCGAGCTCAGACCCAATCTTAATACATCGAGCCTTCTATCTGTTTATCCCTCAATCTCTTCATTACTCTGTCTTCCTATCTGCGGCTTAAAATGGCTGAAAAACAAACATCTTAGACACCTTTCAAACTTTGAGATGATTATATTTGTTTCCCTGTTAGAGAAAACTACAAACTACACATTTAAGCTAGAAAAATAAACGTCATGTTTATATTGACAGTTACATATGAATGAGCTAAATGTGGTCGAACATACTTAAGCGGTCATTACAGACGAATGAAATCAAACCTCCAGGGACGTCCCGATCAGTATTTGTTACATGAAACCAATCCAGTATTTATCATTTTTAATACTTCATATCTGCTGATACAGAGTCCTGATCCGATACTTGAGTTTGCAGAGATAACCTTCACTAAATAGGTAAAAAAAATAAGCTGCAAACTTTTTTCTTTTTTTTAAAGTAATGAAATAATAGTTAAAATATAATTGAGCTTATTAATTCCATTTAACTTCATCCAGCTAGTTTTGATATTTAAGTCATATAATCTATTTTATATGGTGCGAGACTACAAATGGAAATATCTGACACCAACGTGACTATCTTGTGTTTTTCCTCATTTCATTGAAATGTTTATTTTGACCCTAACTTAATCACAACTTCAACCGACCTGAATCATCCCAAACTGGAACTAACGGAATCAATCCTGTGCATTGCAAGGCTCAGCAAACGTCTGTTGTCAAACTAATCATCATGTTTGAATCAGCTCACATGCTGTCACAGACTTTGCGGTACAGCTCCAGTGAGGCAGGATGGGAAACCAAGTGTCTGACTGGTAGGACTTGGGCTTGGAACCGAATTTTGGTTCTTTTATCCCACGGGGTATCAAAATATGCCTCGACTTTCAGTTTCGGTTAATAGTTAATCACATGATCAAGATCTGATGCCACCAGTGATTGGCTGTAATATTACACGTGGTTGCGGCATGCAGGACAGTGTTGTCAGCTTAGAAACAGTTGCAATACAAATCTAGAGACTTTTCTGGAGTTTGGGGATGGAGTGACAGCATGTACTGATCTTCAGCACCCTCTGCCTCTCAATGAGCAGGGGGTGCTGAGCCCCTCCCCTATTCAAAACACTCACAGATACATGCAAACAAATAACACTAATGTTTAACTCTTTTGAGTCACTTTAGCTGGTCCCAAGCCTGGATAAAGGAGGAGGGTTGATACTTTGACATGAAAAAAAACAAGAATCAACAGAAGATAGTTCATCTGTAGTTATAAACACACTAAAATGTACTCAGTATATACTGACCTGTCAGCTGTTTGATACTGTTCTTTTGAACTGACAGTTATTTGTTAATTTAGTTAAGAAAACTGCTCAGAGTAGAAAAATACTAAAGTTGAAAATTCAAACTCAAGATTTGTACCGTAAAGTGTGATCTAATTGTCTTTTTGTTAGGATTGATATTATAAATATTAAAAAAAGTATTGTTCAGAAACTGGTATCAAAGTGAAGGTATCGGTACTCTCTCTCTCTCTTTTCCCGTGGGTCTTTTAAAGCCCAGAAACAGGATGGGTTTTTTTTGTTTGTTTTAGGATGTTTTGGTCGTATTGAAGGCCTTAGAAAAAGATCATAGTGCATAAATGTATTCACATGTGGCTGTTGGACTGTTTTCTGGTTTGATATGTTTCCACACTGCTGACACTGAAGCCACTGAGTTGCAAACATTAAACAAAGAGTCAGTCCTGGGTTTTGGTGTTGTTTTATTTATTTATTTTGGCCTTTTTGAACCGTCTGTCCCTGGAGAGTTACCGTGGGATGCTCTAAAGCAGATGTTACTGCTGTAATGTGTCTGGTTTTGCTTGTGTGTTCTGTAATAAAGCTAAGTGTGGCTTTTGATCCACATCATTGTACCTTATTTTATTATTTTATCATCAATTTTACTAGGTTGGGTAAACTCGGAGCGCTCGCTTTAACTGAAGCATTAGCGTTCGGGAGCAGATTGTGCTCAATAACTGCTAACAAGAATGATGAGATGAGAAGATCGGCTAAAAAGCTGATTAGCGCTACATTAGAAAATGCCAAAATCGGCCCTGATCCAATACTTGAGATGGGGATCAGGACATCCTTTCAAAGCTCACCTGTCCCTCAGGTGTCTCTTGATTCCAGATGATCAGTAGTCAGTTTTCTGCAGTGTTACGTGCTGCGTAAACATCAGCAAACTCTGCTTCTTACTAAGGAAAATGTTCTCCATTAGGGGGCGATATGGGCAAAATTTTTAGCATATTTTGAACTGAAAACAACATTTTTTGGCACCAAATATTTCTGGTCCTGCATTCTGAGCTATTTTTCTGCACCAATTTTTGCCTTTTCTGCACCATTTCATAACTTTAATCTCATCTTGTGTCCTCTAATGTGTTTTTTGAACTCTGGATGCTCATTAAGCACATTTTCACATCATGATAAATGCATTCATTTAACTCCCATTACTAGCTAAAGCAGGTCCACCTATATATATATATATATCTATACCTCCCCAGAGATTAAGAGTTTTCTCTTCTTATTTTAGTTCTTTATATTTCCACCTTAATCTGTCAGCCCCTGTTAGATTAAATCCATACAGTAGTTTTCATCAATGCCACTGGGGAATACGAACAACACAAAGCAGAACACAGTGGTTTCAAATATGTCACAACAAAGCAGAGTAAAAATAGCTCAGGGTAATGAAGGGATACGCATCAAAACAGGCAGGAAAGTTACAGTAAAGTGGTGGAGGACTGAGCAGTCAAACTCAGCTGTGTGAATCCCAAGGCTGAGATATAGTAGGGGATTGTGTCTCTTATTCCGCCCGCCTTGCACAGAAATCATGCTTTAGGGTGTTGCTGCTTGGTTTGTAAATCTGCTCTTGTGCTACAGTCTAGAAATATTAAGTATTCTGCCTCTGAGCTGTACTGTACGCCACTTAAAATGGGCAAAAAGAAGGTGGGCATGACTGTTTCCAAAGGCATTATCATCCAGAATCACACCCGCCTTTGGGGTGCTTTCACACGAGGGTCTTGGTGGTGGATAGCTCAGCAGGCGGCGTGGAGGAGTGAGAAGCGTTCTGCCTTCAGTTTCCTCACTGAATCACTGCTGGAATGACCCCTGCATGTCACAGCAGCATCTCGTGCAGCTGGAGGAAAGCGTTTACTTTTACATTTTTAATGCAGATTGGATTCTCCTTCCCCTTCTCCATCTGGAGCTGGCAGGTAATCAATACGGAGTGAGACAGACTCCCTCCTACTGTATATCTTACACTGACCCGCCTGTCATTTTCTCTGGAGACCTTCTTTTAGCGGCGACCTGAGCAGAGCTACAGTGAGCAGGAATTGTAAATGACTATTTCAATCAGGGCCGGGATGACATTTAGCTGACTGTTAGTGTCCAGCATTAAGTTCTGACAATGTGTTTCCATCTGAACATGTTATTTTACTCCCTCATCCCTCACTGCAGGCCAGACTCCAACAGACCTGAGCTACGAGTGCTCAGTTTAACCTGAGAAAGAGTTTCAGCTTCAACATTTTATTAGAGTACACAAGAAAAAATAATAAATCTAAACAAGTGTTTGTTTCTTATTTATGGTAAAATGTTTTTAGACATAATATGAGCCACATTCACCTGAGGAGTCTTCATTCAAGATCTTGAAAGACAAAAATGACACCTCAATTACTTTAAGGGATCAATAGTTCACCTTAATCAAGTCTAATGAAGCCATTTTCACTACAAAATGAGACAAACATTTGCTTTGACTTCAGTTTTTGCAGTGTAGGAGGCTAAAGGCTGTGTTAAGGTCTCCAAAGGAACATGACGCAAGGAAATAAGAAGCAGGCTTTTATACTTTTTAACACTCCCAGCAGCATATGTTCCCAAACTGCAGGGGGCAGTGTATCTTCTGCCACAGTACTAAACTAGAGTAGAAGAATTCCTCTTCTCTGCTGAGTGTGGACACAATTTCATGCCAGGAATTGTTCATTACATGGTTATAACAGTGATCTCTGCGCAGTGAATCATATAAATCACTGTATTTTTCTAATTTGGAGGCTGCCTTATTGTCTCAAAGAAAGTATTTTTTTTAACCTTTGTTGCAGAATGTATCATATTTGATACATGAGTTGAAAAGACCTCTATCTCATTAAAATGATAAGTAGTTTCCTAAAAAATGTGTTTTAAAAATGAATAAAAATGTGTTCTTCCCCCTTGAGGATTATCGTTCCTCTACGGGCAGTTTAAGTTGTATTATGGCCCTTTTCAAATGGCTGCTCACAGGAAATTATCCACACACTTTTTTTTCAGGAAAATCTTTGCTAATTTTCAAAAAATTACGGTAATAATAACATCTTAAATGTTACTCATTTTAAAAACAAGTACTTTCTGCATTAAATGAATGCATATTTACTGATAATTTTATTGAAAAGTTGCAGAAACTGCCCAATTTGTGAAATATCACACAAAAAATATATCATAAATAAAATGATACGGCAATGTTTTTATGGATTTTGTTAAAATGGTCAATAAACATCAAAAATTGGTTCCAAAAAAAATAGAATTTTAGGACTATTTTTGGAGGGGTCAGACCTTAAAGGGTTAAAACTGAACTGTACTTCTTTTAACTTTTGCAGTGATGACTCATTATTTTAAGGTTTAATTGAAGGCCAGATTGTTAAAGTGAGGAGGATAGTGGAGGAGTCTCTCTAAATAAAAAAATGCTATGATGAGTAAAATTCCCGTGAACAGTGACCATCTTGATTTTTCCCCCCACACGTTCTTCATTAAAAAAAAAGGTGAAACTGACAAAATGTCCTTTTTGTTAGCCTAAAGTGAGGTACTAGTTCTATTAAAAGAGCAGAAATGCCTGTATTTTCCTTTTTTTATCATGAGCCACAGGGCAGCTCCTCTGTTATCTATCCGATGCCTGAGAGAGAGAGATGATAAAGCAAAAAGGGGTTGGACAGGGGATGAGAGAATGGGGACATGAGAGATGACAGGAGCAAAGGAGGATGACAGACGAGAAGGACAGAGAAGGAGCAGAGCCCACATGAGGATAGAATGTCAAAGAGACAGAGCGAGGGCATGGAGGGAGTGGATGACGGGCTTGATAAGAAAGAACAAGAAGAATCACATGAGCAAAGACGGCGGCTGAGGAAGGGAGAGACTTACAGTTATACACAGGACTGAGGCGGAGGTGGGAACAGATGTGAGTAAGTGTGAGGAACGAGAAAGTGAAAAGAGGGACGGGGAAGTGTGGCAGATAACTAACGCATGGTGAGTCACCTCTGGTTTCCCACCCTCATTCCCAAATGCAAGCAGCTCATCAGGAGAGTAGCCTCGAGAAAATCACGATTCCTGTCGTGCTCTGAGGCTATAGCTTCTCACCAAATGTGTCACAACAGTTTGAGCAGACAAAATCCCATAAATAGGAAGTGAGTTGGAATGAATCCCGGAATAAATCTCCCAGAGAAAAAAAAAAAGAATCTAAAGGATAATTCCTTTTCTGCTGTGGAGCTGTTTGCAGCCGTGTCTTTAACAGCGTGCAGTACTCTAACTTGCTTTCAACCAGTTTAGTGAGCAATAAAGGCAGAATATGACCTGTTACTATCATCAAAAGGTCTGCTGACTGTCATCAGGTTCAAGTTCAACCAAGTCCTACAGGATCTCAATCATTTTAGAGACACTGGTGTTCCAGTTTCAAAAGTAACTGTGTCGTGATGACCTCGACAGCTGGTGAAAACATGGAAGAGACTAAATGAATGCACCTGAGATTTGTCTGTGATGGTTTTCCCAGGTCTAATCTAATAGGACGACTGGTAGAATTCTTCAAGATGTTTCACCTCTCTTTTGTAATGGTTCTTAAGTTCAAACAGACCGCTGGACAGAGCGAGTAAACAAAAGCCTCAAAGGGTTGTTTGTCTACCAGAGAGTCACATCGAACACGACCTTTAGAGGCTTATATTTTCTATCTCTGTCCACCAGTCTGTTAGAACTGAAGGAACCTTTCAGAGGAGAGCTGAAACATCTTAACTCACTGGCTGCCACTGACATCTATAGACGTCCGTTTGATTACAACCATTGACTGTGCCTATAGATGTTATTATGTTTTTCAGGTGGGCAAGGTGTCTGGCTTGTAAACTACTGTAGGTGGCAGTGGTGCTCTCTGTGGATGAGAGAGATATGAGAAGAAGATGTGAGATGACAGAGACACTGTGAGACGTTGCAAGTCGGAAAAATTCTGACTTTTTTTTGTTTTGGTAGTTTTAGAGTTTACATAGTCAAAGAACACAATATCCTGTGGATTTTTAAGGACGGGTCAAGCCATTTCAGTTGCCGAGTTGGGTAACCCTTGAAATCCAAGTTGGTCTTTTTTTTTTTTTTTTTTTTTTTTGAAAAACCAGAGGAATTTGTGGGAGATCTATTTTGCTGAAAGTCACCAGTTAACAGGGTCACTCCAAAACACCAGTGGCATCTGTGATCTCAGGCTATAAAGTTCTCTGACTGTATCGATCCTCAGCTCAAACAGTAATTCACAGATAAATAGCGTCTAAGGCCAAACCCATTTGTTACTGAGTGAAGATAATGAAAGCTTTCTTTAAGTCCTGGTTAGGACTGACTTAGGACCAAACTATATCTGTCTAACCATCATCACTGCTACAACACAGAACTACAAACTTCTCTCTAACCCTCAACAGAGTTTCAGCAGATGTCTGGTTTTGCTCGAGGATTCTGCCCATTGAAAGGAAGTTCTTCCTTGCCATCTCAACTTGCTTAATGGTGCAAAGCAATATATCATTAGCTGGTCTACGCCTGTTAATGTTTGAGCAAAGTGTAAGTAAATTGCTTGACAGTTGTAAAAGAAGCTACTATGGATGAAGTGTACTTTCTGTATGCAAATGTACCCATCAAAGTCCTGTAGTTAAACTTCAAAACAAAAAAAATTAAACTGATAGTGTCTGTAATTCCTGAGGTCTGTAGGGTTCAGTTACTGTTTTTGTGGGTGGAGTCTGGTTGGTCGGCTGGTTTTTGATTATAAAATAGGATCTTACTGGAACCTTTTCTGTGGTGTTGTCAGGCAACACTGAATCTTTCAGCGGCACAAGAAACACTTTGAGCGGTGTGCTCTTGTCCGGGATATTTGCCCTAACTCATCACCTTGCAGTCATTAGAGTTAGTTGTAATGTTGCTGGCTGAGACTGTCTACTCAGGCAATATCAAATCTTCTGGCAGCCTTTAGATTCGTTGGCCTTCATCTCTTCAGTCAAATCAAGAATTGTCAGCGGCATCACCTCCACTGTACATAAGGAGTTTGTGATGAAAGTTTATCATTTGTGGGTTTTAAAGGTTTTGCTGGTGTGGAGCAGGTTGCATCTCCCTTCAGTTCTGTTTACAACCTTAAGCAAAAGTAAGCTGGCCTAAAAACTGCCGCAAGTTTCCAATTGCAGCTGCGCATTGATGCACTGTCCTCCTCAACTTTTTACTAAACAGAAAGAAACGGCTTGTCTCAGATGAGCTGTGGTTGGTAATTACAAGGTGAGCCGAGCCAAGCTGGAGAGTAGGCTGGGCTCGGGCCACGCTTGGCTCGCTAATGCACAGATTGCTTGTTGGAGGCTGAGAAATAATGGCTATATGTCTGCTACAATCCCAAAGACTGTAGGTGGGGAGAGGGAGGGGAGGAGGCGGGAGCTTGACACTGCCGTTTCGCCAGGTTGAGCCCCCCCAACTGAGACTGACTGACATGGAGGAGGTGATGTCAGAGGAAGTCAGGAGGGGAAGAGGGGATGATCTAAGTGTACCTAACTGGCGGTGTAGGGGATAAGAAAAGAATTGCAGCTGGATGGAGCGGTATCTTTCCCACTCTGCCGTCATCATTACGTCTCTTTCATCCTCCTTCCACTGCTGTTATCTCTCAGAGAAGAGGGATGCCATATGGCAGTGTGAGGAGCTTCTATCTGAGACTCTCAGCTGAGTATCAGGGTAGGAGGGATGGCCCAGAATTCACCTCTGCCAGTACACTGCTTTGTAAGGGGCAGAACAGAAAGTTGAACCGTTTGCATGTCTTCTTTCCGGGTTTGTAGTTGCAAACCCTAATGCGCTGGCAAAATTTCTAGTATGCAAATCAACAACTAGAAGTCCTTACATTTCCACTTTCCTGTCTGCAGAAGAGGAAGAATGAAGGAGGAGAGAGTCGGGGAAGGAGCGTGATGGGGGCGGGGTGGGATGCTGACAAAGTCGATTATAAAGGGTTCCCATGTTATCTGCACGGCACAGGGCTCTCCTTGGTAATTAAGAGCATTTTGCTTTTTTTAGAGCTCTGGAGTTGGGCTGGTTTTGGGTAGAACACTATGAATTAATTGTGTTTGACAATTGAGATGAGATGACGGGCCAAACGCAGCATGAAGTTGGACTGAAAGCCATCTAAGGCAACTGAAAGCCCTGAGGTCCTTGAGGCAGCTGAGGTCACAGAGATTCTAATGATTTTGACTCTTCAGATAGTAAATTTGATTAAATCATACGTGGTTCTCTCTCTGAGCAGAGATCTGTGTTTTGATCTTTTATCTCAGGTGATACAGTGGTTAGCTCGGCAGACTCTCTCCTTTCATTCACTGTAGCTGTGACTGTACTGTATTTAGGCTATTTCATGCTTGGGGACCATGAAATAAGAGCAGAGCGTCCCTTTTTCAAACTGCAGAACTGCTTTCCTCGCAGTTAGTCTTCGAGTCATGCGCAAGCATGTTAAAATTCTGCAGCCCCCTTTGTACACTTCCCTCAGACGTGGCTGAAACGGTGCACGGAGATCAAATGAGAAAACAAGATAGTTACTCAGCGGGACGCAGAGCTCATCACGGGGCGGCTGAAAGACGGTCGGATTTGCTCTGATGCACGAGAACGGCTGAAATGAAGCTGGGGATCATGAAGAGCGGATCTGGAGCAGTGCCTGGCCTTGAGAGTTTGATTTGGGTTCTGGCTCCACACCAAGTGGGAGGTTTGATTGCTTTTGATTAGGGAATGGGGGAAGCTCACACCAGTCCATTAAACACTGAACATTAAACCTGGTTCTACAGCTTGATTTTTGGGCCACAGAGACCTGTTGTAGTACTCCTCCTCCTCCTCCCCCTCCCTGCGCTTGTGTAGCTCAGCTCCAAACTAAATCACCACACAGTTGGAGAGCAGGGCAGACTCCTTGCTAGAGGAAGATATAAAGCCCCGATTCTTTTTTTTTGTTTCAACAGCATTCGTACACTTCTCTCTTCATCTAAAAGAACAGCAGAGAATTGATTCTTGCCGCTTACTTGTAATATTTATTTCCTAGCAACGCTTCATGATAAGATCGGGAAACTGTGAAACGTTAATGTGTTATTTGTCCTGCAGATAAAGGACACACCTATGTAAGGAGATGTTTACCAGGTTTGCAGTGAAGCCTGGCACCGTCGTTCAAGAGGAAACAAAGGGGATTGAGAGGGCAGAGAAGGAGCAGAAAAGCTGCGATGACAGATCCATCACGAGGCGAGAGGAAAAGGGGGACAAATGATCGCAAGTTCTGGCTGGGATAGAGCTGTTGAAAACTTTTGGCACTTTGATTTTTACCCTCCATTGGCTCCCTGTAATGGCTGCCATTTTGGATTTAGTCAGCAGGCACAAAGTCGGACAGAGATGCTCACTCTGATCTGCTTCACGCAGCAGCCGAGATGGGATAAGAGCTTGGAGGGAGAAGCAGAGCCACGGCACAGCGCTCCTCCAGAACACTGCCAGCTCCAATGACTAACATCACATCCCTGTTTGGAAAAAATACACTGATTTGTGAGCAAATAGTGCTACTTGTTTTGCATGATTCCAGCAGTTAATGGCATTGTTGTAGTACCAATTTGGTGTGAACAATGGGGAGGCTTTTATGCTCGTTGAATTTTTCCATAAAAAAGCAGCAGAGATACTTCAGAGGAGACCTGCAGGGCTGATAGATTTGCACACTCTTGATCAGAGTATGTTGGGACTCTTTGAGGTGACAATGTCACAAAAATCACCAAAAAGTGGATGACTACAACCTTATACTTGTAACTCAACCTGGATCATTGCAGACTGAATGATCCAGACTGTTTACAACACTGTAATGTTCATTCACCCTTCATACCACACAGAAAATGACACAATGAACACTTCATTCAGCTCCTCGCTGGTGAAAACAATAAATGTTAAAGGGACCTTCATTTATTTCTTCAAACACATTTTGTTCCAGTGATCCAAGGCGCCGTTTTGATTGGCCCTCTGTTATTTGCTTCGGTTTAACCCTCTGAGTTTTGCATGACATGGACGCGGTGACAGGGGGGAGGAGGAGTTGAAGATTTGACTCGTTTAGTAGGATTTAGAACTTTGTTAGCTGTTGTTAGTTTTTTTGTCCCATGGGATTGTCGCAACCTGTCCAAGTTCTTCCAAATACCGACATCCAGGTCCCAATGTTAGACAGCTTTTATAACAAGGTTAGAACTGAGGGCTCTCTGAATTTGTCACCAGCAGGGAATGCTGGGAAGTTTTTCAGATTGATAAATTAAGGGGAAGCGGTGAAGGTGGGGAGCGGATGGAGAAGCCCTCAGTGGTTAGTGTGGGTGGAGTTTGATTTGCTGTTAGGTGGTTAGATTCTGCTTAGAAGTCTCTTAGCTTTGAGTTCTAGCATCTTACTTATTAAAGCAGCACACAGCTTTAACCCTTTGAGCTCAGAAATGTCCACTAAACCCTCATTATCTCGCCTAAAATGTCATACATGCAAAAGATGCTTCTCTTAAACTATAAGTCTCCTTAGTCTGTGACATATGTCTAAATATCTCAAACAAATCCAATCAAATTAAGCAAAAACTACCTCGCTGTATCTGATCAAAGCCTATCTCAAGATTCGAGAAGGATTATTTGTTTATTTCGCCTTCCTACTTTCCCCCCTCTGCTGTCATCTGAATGATTGCATGTAGACTCATTTCAAACTCAAGAAGAAAGAGAATAAATCATTAAGTTTCGAGCTCATTCTCTTTAGAGTTTCATAGCATGCACAAATCATTTTATAAGTGGGTAAGTCATTTTTTATTGATTCGCCTTTTCATCCAGCTTTTATCTCCCAAGTCTTTTTTTTTTTAATTCTGATTTTTGTCCTAGCTACTCCAGCAGAAAACAGAGAGAGCCAGTTCAGAGGATCTGGAGATGAATGCAAGGATTGTTTTGTTTCCATGAAATAAATATGCATGCCCTTCATTTATCCTGTTTGCCTGTTGAATGAATTCTTCATCTTGCCCTCAGCGACATATTTTATCTTTTAGAATCATGCTCGCATGTGTTATGGCTCCTGGTTTCCAAAGAGCCCCCCAAACGCTAATTAGCTGATGCTTGAATAACTTAATTTGTGATAATCTGAAAGCATCTTGCAGGTTGAAATAATGCAAAGCTAACAGCTCAGTCTCAGAGCTTCTGACCTTGTGATATCCTACGACAAGAACATTCATTTTTACAAATCCTCTCCCTTCTTCTGCTTTTGTTCTCCTCTTTTTAAAATTTTCCCCACGAACTGAATAATCTGCACTGCTGCTCCTACAACACCAGCCTCATTAGGATCGAGCTCCGTTTGAAAGTCTCTCTGATTTGTGTTTTGAAGAATCAACCACCTTCAGCAGCACAAACACACGGCACAAGACAAAGACAAAGAGGTTGGGACATTCAGCACTCAAAGGGTTAAAGAGTCATCACCGGGATGGGACCACAATGGACGCCAGTCGAGCCTTCGGTTGGGCAGAGAATCACGCCCAAATGCTGCGGTGAATTCAGGCCGATTCTCCAATGAAAACTTCATCAGTCCCTTTAACTTTTAATGAATTTCATTTGGGGATTCTTTTCCTCAAACGTCACTGACAGAGAACTTTTTGTTTTCATGAATGGTTAAAGTACAAAATTAACATTCAGCCAACAAAAGACACAGGAGAGAAGCAAACGGCCATTTACATGTGGTCAGGTTATTGGGGGTTATGTCAGGTTATTTGGGGGTTATTTCTCTGAAGAGATGCAGCCCCAGTTTAGGTGTTTGGGATAAAATCCCCTTGACACCAGAGGAATGGTGTTGAATTGAAATTTCTGCCTGAATTAGAAAGCAAAAGAGTTTTTACTGAACATGAATTTTGTGAGAGGTCCTGATTTCCAGGATGGTTTCCAGACACTTAAATCAGATCTCATGTGTGATAATTAAAGCAGGGGACTTCTGTTCTGTTTAAAAGCCAATTCTAGTTTCACCCTCGTTGAGTGGCACTGCACCTCTTCCAGAGTGGTGGTTAACGGTAGGTTAGGTGGTTAGATCATTAGTGGAGTTAAAGGGATTTTATTACCTTTGTCGAGTAGCCACTCGTCAACTACCCGACCGAGTCGGTATGGGATTCTTTGTCTAGCAATAGCCAGGCGCTCATTATCAAAGTTCCCTTTAAGAAATTTGGAGAAGACAAATTAAGAGAGGTTACAAAAAAATCTGGAAGTTGAAAAAGTTAGAGGTTAGAAGGGCAACATGGCAAATGTTTAGCAAGTTATGAACTTTAAAACAGCTTTAGTTAGGACAGGAAGAACTTGATGTGTTTTGGGGGCTGGTTTGTTTGGTTAGACATGTTAACAGAAGTCTAGTTACCTTGAGTTTAAGTGTTTTTTAAATGTACTGATAAGTTAAATAGATTTATGAATCATTTAGATATCGAATGGTTGCATTTGTAGCTTAATCACATACAGAACCAGCATTCATTGGAAAGTAGAATTACTCCAATGTGAATGTACAAAACAGGTAAAACATCTCAAAATCAGCAGGAATTCAACATTTGTTTAACACAGTACAGAAAGATGGTTCATGGTTGTTTCAAGGAAGACATTTTTGTTCCCGTTCCCACACAAAGAGTTTGGATCAGAACAAACACCACAACCCAAATCAGACAACAGCAGAGCATCCCTTTGTTTTCAATCACAGCATCCTGTTGGAAAAGAAGGTCTCAGGTTCTTTTCTCACACATTAATTGAAGACTTCACAGTGGCACTTGGCAATTAGCATCACTTCATCAGTGTGTCAAAGGAGTTCCATCGCCGCTGTGCAAACTTATTATCCCTCACTTCACTTTAATCAACCTCGGGGTCATGCTGCGTACATTTCAGAGAGAGAGCGCGAGATGGGTTGAGAATTAGGGAAGATGAGGTCTGATGGTGGCCAGGCTGGAGGGTTTAAAGGAGTCTGAGTTGGTGGTAATGTCAGAGGTTTCATTAGGCATTATTGTCTTTGTCAAAGGACAATCTTTAAAGATTGCAGGTGAAAAATCAGAGAGCTATTGTTAACACAGTGACTTCAAAAAACAGGGTCAAGGAGTCACGAGGCGTCCCTGAAGGGAGGGGGGGGGGGATTTCTGAGCACAATCCAAATTAAAAACACACTTTCTAACCTATGTTTAATTCAAGAAAAAAAAGAAAAAAAGAAGAGAAAAGAAAAAAATGTTTTGTTGTACATACATGGAGCAAACTTTCTATTATGATCCAATTCCAGTGAAGTTGGGACATTGTGTAAAACTTCAATAAAAACTGAAAACAATGATTTGCAAATCCTGTTCAACCTATATTCAACTTAATACACTACAAACACAAGATATTTATTGTTCAAACTGATAAACTATTGTTATTTCAAATATTCGCTCAGGGTGAACAAAAGACTGGGAAAGTTGAGGAATGCTCCAAAAACACCTGTTTGGAACATTCCACAGGTGAACAGGTTCAATGGAAACAGGTGAGTGTCATTATTGGGTATAAAAGGAGCATCCCTGAAAGGCTCAGTCGTTCACAAGCAGGAAGGGGTGAGGTTCACCACTTTGTGGACAACTGTGTGAGCAAAAAGTCCAACAGTTTAAGAACAATGTTTCTCAACTTAAAATTGCAAAGAATTGATGGATTTGATCATCTACAGTCCATAATATCATCAAAAGATTCAGAGAATCTGGAGAAATCTCTGCACGTAAGCAGCAAGGCTGAAAACCAACACTGAATGCCCGTGACCTTTGACCCCTCAAGCAGCACTGCATTAAAAACCAACATCATTGTGTAAAGGATATTACCACGTGGGCTCAGGAAGACTTCAGAAAAGTCAGTCAGTCAGTTAACACAGTTCATCACTACATCTACAAGTGACAGTTCAAACTCTACCATGCAAAGACAAAGACATATATCAACAACACCCAGAAACACCGCCGGCTTCTCTGGACCCGAGCTCATCTGAGATGGACTGACGCAAAGTGGAAAAGTGTGCTGTGGTCTGACGAGTCCACATTTCAAATTGTTTTTGGAAATCATGGACGTGGTGTCCTCCAGGCCAAAAAGGAAAAGGAAAATCTGGATTGTTCTCAGGTCAAAGTCTCAAAGCCAGCATCTGTGATGGTATGGGGGTGCGTTAGTGCCCGTGGCATGGCTAACTTGACCATCTGTGAAGGCTCCATTAATGCTGAAAGGTTCATACAGGTTTTGGAGCAACATATGCTGCCATCCAAGCCACGTCTTTTTCAGGGACGTCCCTGCTTATTTCAGCAAGACAATGACAAGACACATTCTGCACCTGTTACAACAGCGTGGCTTCGTAGTAAAAGAGTGCAGGTACTAGACTAAAAGATAAACAGGATTCGCAAATCATTGCATTCTGTGTTTATGTTTTACACAATGCCCCAGCTTCATTGGAATTGAGGTTGTAAGACTCAAACCAATGTTCTCATGAGAGAGTTTACAAAATGCTGGAATAGCCCTTTAAAACCACCAGACTTCTTACGGCTCTGTTAGAATTTTCCCTAAAAGCAGTGAAAAGCACACACTTCCTTTGACTTGAATGCTGTTTGCTCTCAGCTGCAGCTCTGATTTCCCCTGAAATCAACACTGAGAAGCAAATTCACTGACAAAACAGCCAGTTAATGACAGAAATGCACGAGTTCTCGGAGGGCTGCCTGCAGAGACAGGCGCTGCAAACTAAAGGAGAGTTTGGGACCAACATCTGAACAGTAAACAGGAGAGCTCTGAAGTGCATCCTAACTAGTGCACTTTGATTCCCCCCTCTCCCCCTCTTCTCTGTGCTGCTGCAGTGATCTAAAATAGACCACCTCGCAGCTCTGCAGTACCTACTTCCACTCCCCAGGGGTCTCTCTACCCACGCCTGCTTTCCTGCCTGCGCAATAATGGCTCACACAGGCTGAGGAGGAGTGCGTGCATGTACGTGCTGTTTAGAAGCAAACACTTATTTGTGTAGGACAAGAAGGAGAGGAAAGAGGTGAAAAAACAGGGATAAAAGCACAGGTAGAGTGATGGAATAAACGATAGCTGGCAGATAGATGTATGGAGAAGCATATAGCAGGAGGAAGGAGTAGGTGGTTCAAATGTTCTATATGAGTCAGTATCATTCATATGCAGCACCTGTCGCTCTCTGAGAGCTGACTCACAGCAGCAGAAAACCACAGACGAGGCGGTTTAATTGTTGTGGATGTTTTGATCTTTCCATAATATATATAATTGGCAGTTATGATGCTTTTTATTGCCTGCAATAATTCCCCAATTAACCCGGCGGGGGGTCGAACTAATCTGACAGGTGCCGCCTTTTCCCCCTCATTCAATTTTCAACTGCTTTTTAGCACCTTGCAGCAAACTGTTCTAAATTAAGAGCATTTCATGTCAGTGCCACCAATTACATGCATGTGTTCACATAGCACTTAAGATTAGCAAGGTAGCACTCTGCGTGCTGGAGAGGCAGTGCTGCAATTACAGTGCACCACACACACACACACACACAGCATCGTTTTAGTGATGTGACATGGCACTCTACAGCAATCATTGAATTAAGGGAGAGAGAGGGCTGCTGCAGGTGGAAGAGAGAGAGAGAGAGAGAGAGAGAGAGAGAGAGAGAGAGAGAGAGAGAGAGAGAGAAGAGGAGAAGTTGGTTAAAGGAGAGAGGGGTGTGGTGAGAAAAATAAAACAGTGAAAGAGAAGTAGTGGGAGGCCGCGCTCCTCAGTGAGATGAATCAATCCTGCATGTTCTTCTCCTGCTCTCTCATCCCTAAATCCTGACTAAACCTCCTCCTTCTTCCAGCTTTCTTGTCTGAATCACAGCACGGCAGCCGTTTCCACTAAGTTCATCCCGTGAAGCCTCAAATTCATCATGCCAAAAATAGTCATTAGAAGTATTAACTGGTCCCTCTGGTGGAGGCTGTTTGAAACTGCAGCCAGGAAAAGACCTCTTCACAGCCTTCATGCAATGCTTCCCTCCTTTTTTAATCTCTATCACCCTTTGCAAACCTTCATCACCTGCTTCTTTTTGTTTCCATCTATGTGTCCATCCCTTTTTCTCCATGCTGTACTTTTTCTCACCTTCCTGACGAGGTTCATTTACCTGCTCCCTCTCAATCACACGTGCCTTTTTTCATCATTTCTGCTTTGACTTTCTTTGTCCTCTTTCTATCCCTTTTCAGTCCTCCACAATTTTGTCTTCGCTTATTCAATTTCATTTTTGTTTCTTCATTTTGTTTTTTGTGTCTCTGTCTCAAACTTCTTTCACTTGTTCCATGGTTGTGTTTGTTTAGCTGCTTTCCTTTCCTACAATAGCTACTGTTTTTCAGGCGAGGTCTGTGGTAAAACAAGAATGTATTTTTGCTTTTTTAAACGACAAAAATTTCAGGAATTTTCAAAACTGGAAATTTTCCATGGGAACATTGGAAATAAGCAGTAATCTTTAGGAACTCAAATTAACTGCATTTACCTGGGCACATATATGTATAAATAATTTATTGTATAAGCAGACATGCATGCAAACATGTCTAATGCAATATTTATAGATCCAGCCAAAAACAACAACAAAAAAAAAAAAAATCCCAAATTTCTGAGACAAATTTTCCCTGGAATTTTTAGAAAAACAATATTTAAGTTAACATCAACAAAACCCTGAAAATTTCCAATATTCCTGAGCTAAATTTCCCATATTCAAGAGATGTTCCTGAAACGTACTGGGTATTTTCCTTCCCTTTGCAACCCTGTTTCAAACTCGTAAATTTACAAACTGTCAAACTCAAATAATTGCAACTTCGTAATGTAGTATATTTTTTACAAAATAAGAATAAACAATAAGTAATATTATTTCATAAAATTTACAACTTTACAAACTAAATTTCATGTTTTGTTTTGAAAACTTTTGAGTTATCTTTCGTGAGAATTATTATCTTAATTATTTCTTTAAGAGGCATTTATACACTGTTATATATTTGAGATTGAATGAGACATAAGTGAACAAAGTGTGTGTGTTTTTTACAGTCTTAGATTTTTAAACTTCAACAGGTCAGAAGAATCGAATGGTGATGATGATGCCTGTCCTGCTACAGTTAAAACAGAATATTATTCTTTGGGCTTCCACAGTTGAATATTTTATTTTGTTTTGTTTTTCATTACAAAGGCCGCAACACTGGAAAAATCACTAAACAGAACCAACATTTGACTCACTGGTAAATACGATCTCATTTTCTGTTTCACTGCTTTCGTTTCATTAGCGGTGCTCTCTCTTTACTAAACTCAACGACACCATCGCCACCGCTCTCTCCGTCTCTCTCTCTTTTACTTTGGGCAGTTTTGGATTTTTTTCCACAGGCTTTGGTCATTCTTATCTCCTGTGGAAATTAAAACCAATGCAAATTGTTGTTTTTGTTTTGTTTTGTAGAATAAAAAAACGTTGAAGTGTAGAGAGTCATGTTAGGCTGTAAAAACCCAAACATGTTGATTCCTGCTTCTGGCTGAGCTCCTTTAGTGGGTTTGTTGTTGTCGTTAAGCAAAATTGATCTGATGCTGATGGGTTATTTTATTTTGAAAGGCAACGTTGACATTTTAACTTGGTTTCATTGCCTGACTTCCTGTCCCACTCGATCTGATCTGTGCAAATTAATGCATGGTTGCATTCGGCCAAAATAGAAGTCTGCTTATCTGATGCAGAGCGGAGATGCAGCCGGAACTCAACTGAGCGGGGGAAGGATCTGGTGTGACTTGGCCATTATGATAAAAATAGAAAAGGAGTGTACTGTATGTGTGTATGTGTGTCGGAGTAAACCTCAACACTGAGCTAAATATCAGAGGAATGGTGATGAAACACAGACTCTACATCTTAGAAAAAAAATTGCAGAACAAATGATGAGTGAAAACATAAATAATAACAAAGTTTTGTTGGACAGGATTTGGTGTCCACTGCTCCACACAGAAAATCTGAACTCCACTGCGCCCTGCCTGTTTGTCTGCATCTGTTTCCATCAAACCCTCAGAGAAATTAGTAATTCTGAGTGAAACGCTGAAACTTTTCCCTTCTCGCTCTCCCTCCAACAGCTGAAGCCTGCTCTGCATGAGAATGGCGCCGATAGATTAAACAGCTGGGCCCTTGTCTTCTCCCTCGCCGCCATTATCTCACTCGCTCCGCTCTGCTCCCAGGACTATTTCCTTCGCTTGATGTGAAAGACGGTGAAACAAAGCTATCCGACCTGGTGCTCAAGGAAATCTGATAAACAAGGCAAGGAAAATAAAGTAAATAAATCAAAAGTGGCTGAGCGAAGCTGTTCAGACAGTTGTTATTTCTTTAATAGGCAATCTTGACTATCAAACATCAGCAGCTTCAGTGATTTAAAGCAGGCTGAGATTAACACTGATGCCCCAGTATGACCTACAAAGTAAACAAGACCATGAAAGAAAAATAAAAGATTTTCTTTGTCATAACTTCATATTTCTGGTGCCTTCATCAGTGGGTTGCAATTAGAGAAGACGATTATCGGTAAGATGCTTTAAACAGTCTCTGCTATCAAAGTCTCAGTTAGGGTTCCAAAATTGTGGGAAGTTTCATAGTTGGAAACTTTACATGGGAATTTTGGAAATTAACAGGAATTTTCTGGGAATTAATATTAACTGCATTTACATATACATGTATCAGTATTGAATATATATATATATATATATATATATATATATATATATATATATATGTATATATATATATATATATATGTATATATATATATATATATATATATATATATATATATATATATATATATATATATATATATATATATATATATATATATATATATATATATATTTTTGGGGGGGGGGGGGGGGGTTATACGCATGTGTGCATGCAAATACGTCTAATGCAATATTTTTAAATCGAGTCGATGACAAGGAAAAAACAAGAAAATTTCACAGGAATTTTCAGAGAATTCTTTTTTAAGTTTACAGCAACAAAAGCCTAAAAATGTCAAATTCTTGAACACCAATCCTGATGGAGGATTTTTTTTTGCACATTAATAGACCAAAGAAACTGGGTGGCCTTTTTTGTCCACAGGAGGGGAGCTGCGCCAAATGAGCAATATAGAAAATCGAAGGAATGATGACAGGTTGTGCCGTTGCTCGATTGCATAATGACCAAAACCAAAGCTGATTTTTTCGTGCAGGACAACGTGTGGGCAATGAAAATCATCAAACTAACATAGACTCTAGCTTCTAGCTTCAACAGACAGCTACAGATCTGATCAATCTCTGTTCAAAAGACCGGCTTAAACTCTTCTTTTGTGGAAAATACTGCTTTTGCACAAATGGAGAACGACTGATTAGACGACAACACAAACAGGAGCTGAACCTGATCCTTGCTAACAGGTCATGAAACTGAGCGCCTGTCAAGCAAAAACATATGATAGTAGCAGTGAAGTTAAAAAGATGGCGGCGCCTGTATGTGGTTTATGGAGACTCCATGACGAAGATGTTGCAACATGTTTTTAAGAACTGTAAATGAACATTTATGATCCATTGGTTGAACAGTCTGGGAAGCACATGCTAAAAAATCTGCTTCTCTCTGGTGTGAACACAGCTTTAGGCATTTCCCCCAACGGCAGAAGGAAACACACTTTAATTTTAATCTGTTACATCTGGAGTTCTCTTATTTAGAAGATACAGAATTTGAGGACATATGGCTATAAAGTCTGTGCAGTCTAGTCACTGGAGAACATAAACAGCTGACAAAATGTACACCACAGTCCAGCAGACTGTGTGAGGACATCAGAGGCTGGTACACACTCACACACACTGGACATGTGTATTTTGCAGGCCTACCCGCCTGCAGCTCTGGACCCCCCTGAGGCTCAGAGTGTCTGCTCTGTAACACTGGCACTGTTTCCTATCTGTGAGCCAGAAGCCCGGCCGTCCACCCGGAGTCCGGCGCCTGGGGCAGCGGCTAGATGAACAGCCATGATGGGGCTCGTCCTGAGCAGGTATCACAGCTGCTGTGCTGGGGGCAGGGCAAGGGCACACTGCCTGACTGGCACCTCGGGGAGACACAAAGGGAGTCGGAGGACCGGCTGGAGACCTGTGCGGCGTGCTTTGAGTGTAGAGTGTCTGTTTGTCTGAGTTCTTGTATTCTGATAACCCAGAATATAAACAGCGCTGGACCTCGCTCGCTGTCTTTTTCTGTCGGTGTGTGTGTGCACGTCTGTGTGAGAACATGTGAGCATGTGCAGAGGGTCTCAGAGGAGCCCACTGTATATCATGTAGCTGTGCAGGCAGCCAGATGCCCTTGTACAGGACACCCACATCGGAAATCCATCCAGAAGAATGGAGATTACATGGGAGACGATTGGCCAGCGGCCATCTCTCCATCTCTCTCTCTCTTGCTCTCTCAGAAACCTCTCTCTGTCAGACTAGCCTCATTCTGTTTTTCATTAGGTAACTTTAGATGGATTGCTCTCATATCCACTGGGTGTCTTGGAGCAGATGGGGAGCAGAAACCGCAGAAACATTTTTGCAAAAATCTCATCTCATCAAGACCTTTTTTGTCACGAATTCCTAAAAAGTGCCATTTTTAAAAACGAGAAACTCCACCTGTGTGAAAAAAAATGGAGTCAAGGTCCAGTTGGGCAACCGAGTGGAGTCGAGAGATCAGAGAGCAATCTAAATCTCTGCCTCTCATGTCTTAATCACTTAAGAAGTAGTGAGCATTGAAGTTTCAGAAAGCATAATCTGCGTCTCTTTTCTTTGAAGAAAAAATGAGAGGCATTAAATTTTCAATCCCAAACAGAACATTGGGTAAGGGGACCTAAAAAATAAAACACTTTCCTCCTTTTCAGAGACCAAAATTGAAGTTATAAGGGATGGATCTCCAATTTCTTTCTCTCTCACACATCTTATGAAAGCTTAAAGGAGTAACATTTTCAATTTCAGCCTTTTTTAAACAGAAAAACTTGACAGACTACGTAAAGTCCATGAAAACCATGGGACTTCGGAAAACTACTCTCAAGTTGTGCAGAAAAAGATCTGGATTTATGTCCAAAATGTAAAACTTTGAGGACTTAAAGCCAGCGTTATACACAAGCTATGTTTCTTAACATGAAACTTGTGGGAGAGGAAGTAATTTACCTTCCCCGTCTGACTCCTTTGTTCGCTGTAAATGCCCCGCCCACCGCTCATCTCTGCACGCTTCTAAAACAGATGGGATCTCAGAATTTTTACTGCTGGCTCATTTTTCATCTACGCAGCACTTATCAATCAAAGACGGTGCTCGTATTCATTTCTTTCGCTCTCCCTTCCTTTTGACAGCATCCCTGCCAACCTTTCATGTCAGCCTCAGTGGATTTGAGTGTGGTTAGCCGCTGGAGTGAGCCAGACACCCCCTCCCCCCACTTCCTTCACTCGTGAGGATATCAAAGTTGTCATTTTCTAATTACCTAAAGCAATCTTTCCCCTCTCCTACTTAGTTGCCCCCCTACTTCTCTACATCATGACTTTATTTTTTTTTCTTTACTATTTCTCTGTTCTGTCTCTCCATCATCTCATAGCCACAGGCCAGTAATTGGTGATACTTTCCAACTGTGCAAGATCCAATCAGAGGGAGTCACAGAGCAGCAGAGGCCCAATAAGAACCAGCAGAGAGAGAGGAAACTGTCACAGGTGACAAGTGACCAAGCTGGGTGCCCCCAATTAACTCTCTCTGCCTTTCTCTGCAGCTCAGTTCAGTGTTTAAGAAAATAAAAACCCCAACTAATGTCAGTAATTCGTCAGTTAGTGTTTCCTGTCATTTTGAGAGGTTTAAGTTACATGTTTGAATTATGTGCAATTTACTCCACAAAGGTCTTATTTGGTCACTTATAGTCAAAGACCATGCAAAGAAGAAACCATATGTTAACATGGTCCATACACACAGGTAACCTCTCTGGGTCAAAGCCAGTCGAGGATTGACTGAGGTGAGGTAGAAAACTGTCCCATGGTCTGAAGAATCAAACATCGCTGATGATACCTGGAAAGAATCCATTAATGCTACAGTGAATCTCCAAAGTGCTCACATCACTTCACTAAATGAATTTTTGCAAATTCATTAAAATAATGTACATAAGTCTTCACAGTCTTTCCACAAAGCTCTAACTGTAGCTCAGGTTCATCCTGGTTCCTCTGATCCTCCCTGAGATGTTCCTACAGCTTCATGTGAGTCCACCTGTGGTAAACTCAGCTGATTGGACCTGATTTGGAAAGGCTCACACCTGTCTATATAAGATCCAACAGGTGACAGAGCATGTCAGAGCACAAACCAAGCATGAAGTCAAAGGAACTGTCTGTAGACCTCAGAGACAGGACTGTCTCCAGGTACACATCTGGATCCAGGGTCCGGAAACATTTCTGCTGCTCTGAAGGTCCAAATGAGCTCAGTGGACTCCATCATCTGTGAATGGAAGAAGTCCAGAACCACCAGGACTCTTCTAGAGCTGGACGCCTGTCTAAACTGAGCCATCAGAGGAGAAGGGTCTTAGTCAGGGAGGGGACCAAGAACCTGATGGTCCCTATGTCAGAGCTCCAGAGGTCCTCTGTGGAGAGAGGAGAACCTTCCAGAAGGACAACCATCTCTGCAGCAATCCACCAATCAGGCCTGTACGGTAGAGGGTCCAGACTGAAGCTACTCCTTAGTAAAAGGCTCATGGCAGTCTGCCTGGAGTTTGACAAAAGGCCCCTGAAGGACTCTGAGACCAGGAGAAAGAAAACTCTCTGCTCTGATGAGACAAAGATTGAACTCTTTGACCTGAACGCCAGACGTCATGTTTGGAGGAAACCAGGCACCGCTCATCACCTGGACAACACCATCCCTACAGTGAAGCATGGTGGTGGCAGCTTCATGCTGTGGGGATGTTTTTCAGCAGCAGGAACTGGGAGACCAGTCAGGATTGAGGGAAAGATGAATGCAGCAATGTACAGAGACATCCTGGATGAAAACCTGCTCCAGAAAGCTTTAGACCTCAGACTGGGGCCACGGTTCATCTTTCAGCAGGACAACGACATGAAGACCACAGCCAAGATATCAAAGGAGGGGCTTCAGGACGACTCTGTGAGGGTTCTTGAGGGGCCCAGCCAGAGCTCAGACTTGAATCAGATCCAACATCTCTGGAGAGATCTGAAAATGTCTGTGCACAAACAATCAAGACTGTAAAGACTTATGTACATATGATGTCTTGGGTTTTTATTTTCACTTAATTTGCAAAAGTTTTAAAACCTTTTTTAATGTTGTCATCATGGGGTGTTGTGTGTAGAATTAGACCTTTAGTATTTCAGCAAGAAAATGCAAAACCACAATGTGCAGCTGAAATCCTACATCAGGTGAGAGTGGGACAACATTTCACTTTCCAAAGCTCCAAGGTTCCCAAATGTTTGCAGTGTTGTTAAAATAAGTGCTGATGCACTTATTGATGTGCCTGTCTCAACTTATTGGAAATATGCTCCCGGCATAAAATTCAAAACAGTTGATTTTGTTGACGTGTTGATTCTGGGCTATTCATAATTAAAAAGTCCTTCGAGGACTTTATAAGCAATCTTGAAATAGTCTCTCTTTTACTTATTTGCGTATACATAATCAGAAATTACAAATGAGAGCCAAAATCTGGTACTTCTAAGTGTTATTTCTCGGTATCTGAGGTCTGGTCGTCTTTCCCAGGGGAACCCAAATCCATTTAGGGCACATAGACAAAAAGTCCCTTTGATGACACTACGCTGGCCAGCAAATTTTAGCTGTGAGACGCAAGATCTGTACTTTTTCTTGAAGAAAGGGATTTCTTGGGTTTATTTGGTAGAAATGTTGGATGCTGTGGCCAGACTGAAAAGAAACAGCATAGAAGAGCAGAAGAAAGCCAAACAGGAGGGCTTCCCAAGTCCAACAAAAAGTCAGAGTAAAGAAGAAATACCACCCTGCTGCACTTTGTGTTCGTACGTTTTCATTTTTCTGCATTAAAAGGCTTCACAGACAGACTCTGTTGTCATAATTCAATTTAGCACCTTGGGTTAATCATCCCTCAGAGATGGTTTCAAGCACGCAGCGATGTCTCTCCCAAACAATGAGAGGTAAAGATGGTTTCCTGAAAGCTCTGACACACTGTGTCCCATGTTTCACCCTCCACACTCTTCTATCATCTTCTGCTCAGTGGATCATTAAGTCACACAGGACTGCTTTGATACTCTGCCTGGAGGTCTGAGTTAGTGAAGTGAAATCTAGTCCATGCTCAGCTTAAGTCCTCATGCCTCCAACCATTTGTCTGCCTGTGTTTTCCTGTAGAGAGAGCACCCCTCTGCTGTCCAAACCCCGCTGCTCTCCCCCCACTTTCACCATTTAACTGGCACCGCTGAGTGCTCTCATATTGCTTTGGCCAAAGGGAACTAGGAAACTTTTTGGCAATTGCAACCTTCCCTCCTCGCTTGTCTCTTTTATCTCCAGCGCTTATTCACGGTTGGTTTTCTCGTCCCTTGAAGGGTGGAGGTCGCAAAGACAAGGATGGATACTTGGAGACAATGAAGACATTACAACAATGATAAAACAGGGCAAGAGGAAGGAAGCAGAGCAGCAGAGAGAGCTTTGTTGACCCATTTTCTTAGACCATTTATCCGAGGAGTAAGAACATCTTAACAGCTCAGTGGGAAGGGTTGGAGATGACCTCGCTGGCACAAAGAGTGACTCTCCTCTGCCTCCTTTTTTTCCTCTCTCTAATGGTCAGCCTTCACGCTGAACAGATCCCTTAAATGCTTTACAGAAAGAACCCAGGATGACAAAAGCCCTTCCTTTGTGCTTTTTCTATCTTCTCCCACCGTTCTTGATTTATAGTGTGTGTTATTTGGTGTGTTGGTCTACGCACTCGTCTCGTGTTTGAGTGCATTTCAAGCAGCAACAGTAATTTCGTTTGGCATGTAATGTTTATTATGAAATTATTCCTGGCTTGTGCACAATGCTTCTTTGTGTGCGTGCGTCTGCACGTGCTGCATCATGATGTACCAGCTATGTGTAATCTCCCCGGCTGTGATGCAATCCAATTTGTGAAGTGCTTATTATTCAGTAACATGCAAAGCCTCATCCATCATCGCGCTGACAGCAGCTAGCTTCCAGCGTGCATACTGGAGTTATCCTCCTCCTTTTCTCTCCTCTGTCTCCCCCTCTCTTCATTCCTCCTCCCCTCTGTCACTCCATCATTTTTCAGCCGAGCATCCCGGGCACTTTGCAGTAGAGTGCTATTGCTTTTCCTCTCTCCTATCTTCCCTGCAGTCAACCTCTCCATCCATGCATTACCACCCCACCCATCACCACTCTCTGCGTCTAATTCTTCTCCACAGCAGCCCCGTCGGAAACTAAAGCACAGTGACAGCGTTATAGTAGATCTACTGCCTGTAAATACTTTTAAGAGCAAAAGAAACGGTAAGTGTTGAAGGATGATGGAGGAGCACCGTCCAACTCGTCTGTCGTAATGACACAGTTAAGAGGCGGCGAAGTAGGGTAATCACAGCCAATACGCGGCCATGGTGACAATAAAGCATTGATAGTAAAATGCGTAACGATTATTCAAAGCTCAGGGGGCACCACGATGAAGACCAAATGCCAAGTGTGACGTAAACCTGCAGAAAGCAGACGGGTCGTCTCAGAAGCACCCTTCTTACTGTAATGTGATGAATTACTGTAATCACTAAAAGAGTTGATGTGAGGTTATCTGCAAACAGAGAAGATGATGATGGAGGGAGAGTGGGACACAGAGTAGTTTAATAAAACGACAAAACACACACTCTAAGGTGTCTGTATGTATAACCGTGAACTAACACGTGAACACAGTCACAGTCTTACTCACACAGCTCCCTTCAATTTCAAGAACTGTTTTCTGCCGTGGAGAAAAAATGATTCCTGATCTCATTCATGGTGGCAGCAGCTGATGAAAGAGGCGGATTAATGCTCTAGAAGGACCCGAAACACTAATTTGGATGTCCCTACAGAGAGCCTGAAAACCAGGATCTGTGAGCGGCAAGATGAGCATGACATGAACACTGATGAGAGAAAGACACTTTAATAAGCAACTAATAAATAAAGGAACATCCAGAGATTGTTGGTTCCATATTTATTTCACTCCTTTTTATGCTTTTCCCTGATTTCTCCCTTCACCTGGTCGAAGGCACAAATGAGTTCTTTAAGGTCAAGATGTAGTCACATCCTCTGTAAACTAATCTTCCTGCTGCAGACAAACTTTAATTCTCATCAGGTGAATGTTAATGGGAAACAGAAATGCAGATATGTAGTTTTTTTTCAAGTCTTTCAGACCAATGAATGCACATTCACTCATTCACACAATGATGGCAGAGGAAACTAACACCATTTACGCACATTCACAAACGCTGACCCTTTGGGAGCAAACTGACCCATGGCTAAGTCCCACCCTCAAACGCAGTGAGCCAATTACAGTGTGTATAGCTGTTCCCTCACACTCAGACATTCTCTGCTTGGACGTCCATTGAAATGCATTGCAGAGAGTCAGGTTTTTTTTAAGTTTTCTGAGATTTTATGTTTCAAAATGGTCACATGGTGTTCATGGGGTACATGCAACTCTGACACAAGGTGTCCTGAGAGGATGGGCAACAGGGTGTATTTTTACCATTTCCTTCAGCCACATCGCAACAAAGAAAAGTGTCTTCTTTGGATTAAGTTGTGCGGTAGACCACAACATCAACTCAATGTGAATAAAAATACCAAGGATGTTTACGTCTGTTCTAAGGTAAGTCAACATCGAATGTGAGGCAACATGTTGTCACTTTGCTGTAAAGAGATATAAAGTTATTCTTAACATTGCTAATATTTGCTTAAGTTAGCCTAATGTTAGCTAAAGTTAGCCTAGCGTTAGCTCCTGGCTGTGTTGTTCATCATGTCTCTTTGTTTGTTGGAGTTCATTGGCCTGTTTTGTTCTAGTTTTTGTTCTTTGGTGATCGTCTGTCATTGTTAGCTGTTGTCCAAAGGGCTCTAGTTAATCTAACGTTAGCTTCTGGAGCTTAGCTTCATTAGCTTATCTGTAATAGCCCAGATAACAAAGGCTGTCAAACATTCTGCTGAATGATTCAGTGTAAATACTGTAGCTCCAAACTAACAGAGACACTCTTGGTAAAGATGGTAAAAAGGAGGTCAGATTTTTCTCCTGACTGATGCTGATCCTCTATCTTGTTATCTGAGATGCTGATGGTGACCAGATGTGGTTTATCAGGTTTGCTCTGGGACCTGTAAGTTTTGTCTTGTAACTGAAACTTTTTATGGACCTTCTCAACAATAAATTGATTCATATATAACTCAAATGTGTAGCTTAGACCCTTTTGGTGTCTTTAAGATGATTTGTGATCTTTCTGTCTCAAAAAATCATCAATGGCCTCCTGTGAAATGTCTCCTGCTGTGACACCTCCCATAGCGCCTGACACTGAATGTTTGGTTGTCTGAGTGAGTTGAGGGGGCGGGGCTTAGCCATGGGTTAGTTTACCTCAGATCCACATCCACCACTTTATTTAACTCTTTTCTTGAGCTTGTAAAAGAAATTTTCACTCACTCATTATCAAATCTCTCCAGAATGAACCTTTATGCAACTAATGAAAAGTCAAAGTGACTTTTGAGTAACTAGAGTTAGCTACTAGTTAGTACGTTGCTAAGTTTAGTCATCATAGCCTATAAGGTCAAATAAGGATGTAGCCACAGTGAGCAAAAATCCTCTTAGTCTATTAATTAACTTTTATTTCAAAGAGAAGAGACGTCATTCAACTCAAACATCCCTGAGCTTAAGAAATATTGAATGACGCAGAAGCTAAAAAAGCAGACAAGTGCTCGTCTTTGGGGCTGTGTGTAAGGATTCGATAACTTTATGAGTCAGAGAAGGATTAGCCCAACCAGGGTCACTTGTCATATTCTCAGAGTACAAATTTCTTTTTTAAGCATTTGCTTTCAGAGTACAATTACAATACCGTTCTTTGGAAAGAAGCTTTAGACCGGTGACAGCTCAAACCTGGAGCTTTTTAATGAGCAGTTTCAAGGACCAGGATCAGCTCATCTGTACTGAAACTAGAACATCCCCACAGGACAGAAGTAAAAAAAACAAAAAACTGCAAGGAAACCATCAGAGCCGAACAATTGGCTGCATAAGCAGACAGCAGATGACCAGTAAATAAAGAGAATCAGGTGTGAAATGGTACAATTACAGTCCGTATGGCACCGCTGCTAACATCTGCCTGTTTCTCTGTGGCCAGGTTGAGCTGCTCAGTGGGACACGAGTCTGTTTCTACTGAGCCAGTCTGCCATTTTGGGACTGTGGGAGGTGAGGCGGGCCATTAACTGTTGCTGCAGGAGCCACCGGGGACACCTGACACTCTGGATTAGCCGGCCTGTTGCTCCTGTGACACTTTTCCTCTGCTCTCTGTCCATCAAATGAATACATGACCAAAAAAAAAAATGAACGACACACACAAGATGCACCACGTCATGTGCACAGATAAGACGCGTGCACTGTCGCAACATGGAATCAGACACGGGCCGACACACACGCGGACACGCGCTCCCCGAGGACTAAAAACATCACATCGTGGGGCATCAGGAGACGTGTTGCTTCGCCGTCGAATGTGCCTGACCCGTGGAGACAGTGTTTGCTGTCAGCATCCTGTCTTTCCGAATCATCACCTCACAATGGCCCTTCTGTTTATGAGCCGGCTGCTGGCAAGCCCGGCTGTAACCGAGGCTGTTTGCTAAATTCAGACGTGTTTGTGCTGCTTTCCACAAACGTTTCATAGTTTCCAAGAGGAAAAAAAAGAAAAAGGTGTTAGAAACGATACAGAAAGCAGACCTGTCTCAGCTTCTCTCTGCAAGCAGACAGATTTGTGCTCTTTTATCCTGCAGTTCTTGTTTTTATGTCAGCCTTCAGGGTGCTTTTACATTTCTCAGGCCACGGATACATCCCAGAAGTAACTCTCTGTATGCACAGGGCTCAAAAACTGCAGCAGCATCCTGGAAAGACCGCCTGATGTGGGTCACAATAGTCCCTCTGGGGAGGCAAGATTTCACAAGAAACCATCTTTCTCTGCTGCATTAAAGGACGCAGATGAATTCAGTACCTGAAACATCTCAGCAGAGGTAACTTTCAACTGCATTTCTTCTAAATCTGAACATTTTGAGATTCAGGGTTCCTCTGGGACAGCGTGGCAAGAATATTGCATAAAATGTGCTTCAATGAAAGAAAATATTTGTCTTTAGTCCTGTTTTGAGAATCTGAGTAACAGGAACGTATTTCAACATCCCAGTGAAGAAGTTTCCACCCTCCCAACCCTCCCTCCGCCCCTGGTGCCTGAACCTCATCCGAGGTTTTGCTTTCCTAATGTGTAACATCTCCGTTTCCCCAGGACGCCACCCCACCACCCTGAGATGACTGAAACCTTCAAAGCAGGTGCCGGAACCTTCAAAGCAGGGCGCCCAGGAATAGTTTCAGTGCATCTAGCTCACATAAATGAATCAAAGCTTTTCTACACTCCCTCCCTCCTCCTTCATCCATTTCCTCTCCTCAGTCCCCATAACCTCCTTAAACTTCACACAGTCTCCGGCCTCCGGCACACAGACGCAAAACTCATCAAGTAAACTAACAACAAACAAAAAGTCTTCAATTCTTGATCAGCGGAGGAAAGGGAAAGGAGTGTTCAGCGACAGCAGCAGCGGCGGCAGGCAGGGAGGAAGGGAGGAGGAAGAAAAGGAATACAATATGTGCTGTGCATTCATGTTTCTTGATGAAACAAAACAGATTTGGATGATGACACTCGCTTGCCAATGTTAACAGGCTGCTCTGTTGTTATTTTCCGAGCGGTTAGAGCTATTGTTCGATGAAGGCTCCTCTTTGGTGCATGAGCGGCTCTGAAAAGGGCTGCATTTCCATCATAATAACAAGTGAAAAGAGTGAACTGTCAGAGGGTGCTTCCTTCTCCCGGCTTTGATGCATGCCTCTCAGTCCGGCCACGCTGCGCTGACGGATGAGCGAGAGGATGCGCGTCCCTCAATGCCAAAACAAAGCCTCAAAATACAGGATCACTGCTGTGACAGAGAATGTCACAGACCCAGTGCTCCATATGTCAAGCAGAGTAAATACCAGGGGCACATTAGCAGCTCTCTCCCTGCTGTTTGAAACAATAAACACAACAGTGACAACGCGTCGACTTCAGTAGAGATGGAGGTTTGCGGGTCAAACCAATAAAGTGAAAATGAAAGCACTCCAAGCCTTTGAACGTGCGTTATTAAGGGTATTAACAGTCCATGTGATCCTCGACAACAAACACGAGCAGAGCCTGGTTAAGCGGGTGTTTACCAAACTCATGACGGGCACACTAAATGTCTTCCTTTGAACAACCATGAACAAAAGAGAAACACAATGGAGAGAGAAAAAAGAAGCTGCACTAAAAATAGCTTCATAATTCAGGCCAAGACAGAATATTATGATTATGGTTAAACAACAAGCCGGGGAATTAGTGCGCTCCCAGCAGTGACTCAGCGGGTGTTAGCCCTCCTTTTAGGTCTGCATGTGTGATGATGTTATTTATTTTCATATTTCCTCAGTATTACCTGTCCCCTCTATTTGACTGCTGCCCCCCTGAACACCAACCCAACCTGATTGGCTCCCTCATATTGTGCTGGCCTTGATTCAGTGTCTGCTTTCACAGAGCCACGAGCTACAAAGCCAGACGAACTGCAGAGCTGGATGCTTTTAGATGGAAGATTGCTTGCCTCAGGAAGGTTGTTTGGCTCTTCCTGCTTTTTAGACCAGAACCTGAATCAATGGCTTTGAATAATGCAGGCATGCTCTAAATATGAATGTCATGATAAATTAGTTGCAGCCTTTGCACAGCGTTCTTTAAAATCCACTCAGTGAAACATGGAAGGCTGAATCGATGAATTGTATTCCTCTGGAAAAGCTCCTTATTTTGCTCTCCACTGTGTTTCCCACTTTATTACAGACTTCAATACTTTGAGGGTTCATATCAAACACAAAAAGCTCCCCAGATGTTAAACAGGGGGGGGACTCTTCTTCCTACCTGATGGGAAGCGTTCAATGACCGGCTGGTTGTCCACCTGAAGAGTGGCGTTCCCACCGCTGCGCGTGAATCGTACCACATGGTACTTGCCGTCGCTCACCATCACCGCGCTCTCCTCGATGATGATGTCGTCTGTTCCCACGTTGAAGATCACTCCGATCTTTCCCCGTTCCTGTAAACGCAGAAGACAGAGAACGTGTCACTGCAGAGGACGTCCACACTGCACAGGAAAGAATGTCTACATCATGCTTCTCTCATACCGAGTCATTTTTTAAATAATGGTAATTTTCTCGTCCCTCTGCATTCATGTGCTAAAATTAAGATAAGAATGAAATCATACTTTGTGCTTGTATTTAGTATTTTTTCACTGAGTATTGTGCTTTTTTGCTTTTGCATTTTCTACTTGATTTAGCACTTGGGACTAACTATTAAGGCCCACTTATTTCCATACTTAAACTTCTTATTTCAAGATTTTTAGAGAAGTAAAATTAACTTTGTGGTACAGGAAGATACTTTGACTAGTTTAAAGAAATTTTCTCATCAAATTTAGTGTTTTAATCTTATTTTTGGCTCCCCTTTTTGCAGTGCAGTTAGATAACTTTTATTGTTGCAAGCACTTTAAAGTGTGTTAAACAAAGTGCAGAGAGTTCATAATTATTATTCTCAGTGGAATTCAGAAAGAAAAATAAAAAACCTCTTTCATTTGCAGATTCTCCTAAAGAAGACAAGAACATCCATGGATCTCGTGATAAGGACTTATCATTTTGCCATCATCATCACCAAAGCACCATTAAATGAATTAGAAAAGGTTTAATTACGTCTCACATTACGTTGTGAAGTTGAGGTTAGCCTACATTCACGTTATCTTAGCTTAGCTGAAGCAGCCGGACAGATAGGAGTTTGTTAGCGTTGGCTGCTAAAGTAAACAAAGCGTAACTTACTGTTCATTTTTATCACAAGAAAATGATCTTTGTTATGTTGAGATAACAAAATAATAAGTCTTTATCACTGTTCTCGTCTTCCGTATTCTCCAGCTGTTTTGCTCAGCTGATGGCACTGAGGTTGGTTTCCTGATGTGACAAACGTATTTATGATAAATGCAATTTGACAAAATATTCACTGGGGCAAGGGTGGCAAAGGGGTAGAAAATTTCTGGTAAATTTCAGAAAAGCTTCCTGAAAATTTCCATGAGAATAAGGGTTATAAATTTCCAGAAAAATTCCAGGAAAGTTTTCTGAAAATTTAAACACATGAATATTATGATTTTTCAGGGTTTTGATGCCATCAAGTTAAATTATTTTTTAAAATAAACCCAGCAAATTTTTGAAATTTTCTGTGATTTTAACTATTATTTTGTTATCAACTTGACTGAAAATTAATGCAATAGAAATGTTTGCATGCATGTCTGCTTTCAACAAAACAAAATGCTTCATATTTATACATGTATATGACCAGGTAAATGCAGTTAATGGGAATTCCTGAATAATTCCCATTAATTTCTGAAAATTCCCATGAAAAGTTACAAACTGTGAAAATTCCTGCAATTTTGCAACCCTAATTGGGACAAAATGCCATCTTTCTGCTCAAAGCAGCGCTTTGTTGAACTCAGTTTGGAACAGTCAGGTGGTTTTCTGTGCTTTTTGTGTCCTTGCTCAGTATTTTATGAGAACCAAAAGCTCTGACAGAAGCACAAAGCCCAGTTCAGGAGGTGTGTGAAACACTCTTTGTACTGTCGTTCCACTTCAAACATCTGAGCACTGACACAAAAACACAGCTCAGTGTGTGTGTGTGTGTGTGTAGGCTCAAGCTGGCACCACATTAATGGAGATTCTGATAAAACAAGCCACCTATTATGTCCCGGTGTGTGAATGCATTAATCTAAAGTTAATTTTTCAACACGGGACATTTACATTGCAGTCATCAAGCTGGATAACCTTTCACGCTAATGCACATGATAACCAGATGACGTTGCCTGTTTGCCGTCCTGTCACAGAATTCAACAGATGCATCACATGAGTCACCAAAAAGGCCCTCGCTGCCTGTAGTGTGAGCATGGGATCTCGCACACATCAGCCTGGTGGAGAACAGAGTGTCTGTTGAGGACTCAGGCACCTTTAGTATTCATCAACCCGCTGACCCCCTCCCTTCTCCCATCTATTAGTGTTGACAGCCGCCCACTGCTTCGGCTTTATTACAGTCAACCGCCTACTCTGCTCTCATCTCCCGCCATCTCTCTGCGGTTCCTGTCCTCCGTCCCAGGAAAGGTCAAAGTCATTTACAGAGTTACAGTTTGCCAGAGAGAGAAACAGACGGAGCATCGCAGACAGCGCCACTGCAGACAAATTCTGTCTGACACTAGATCTTCTGTTTTGTTCTGCCTGGTGGTTTGATACTTTTTCTCCCGTCCCATTGGCAGGAACCTTTCCTGGTTGTTGCTTCAGGTCAAGCTCATTTACACAAGAGGTCAGTCCTCTGCCCGTAGCAGCAACAACCCCATTGATTCAATTATCTCATTAACTATGTGCATTCATTTCGCCACCTTCCATACGCCGAGACGCTCTGAGGTGAACGTGTGGCGTGCGCTCGCGGCTCTTTTCCATTATTCATGGCTGATTAAGGTTTAAGAAAAGGAAAATAAAGCAGCCCAATGTTAACAGAACTTAAAAAAACTAAGTTAATTGAGTAAATAAGCGCAGAGGTTGTGCGGTAAGTTAATGAGCAGTATAATCACTGCCAAATTTATGTGCATCCCACCACTTCTGGTGCTGTATAAATTGGTTACACTGTTCAGCCAAGGCCAGAGTAAGGCCACGCACTGATGACAGCGGCGATTAGGATATTAATTGAGCATGCTCAGAACGGCTGTGTGAGTGCTGGTGGCCCTGGTTAATGCCACACAGAGGTGAAAATAAAAGACAGATGAAATATCATATATTAAGACAAATGGAAGGCTGTTATTCCAAGAACAGGATGACCTACGGGGGAATACTGAGGTACATCTACACACTCAGACTTCATACTTGTGCATTATTATAACCCAGTTATCACTGATAATGTGGGCTCTCTGCAGAACAAATCTATCATAGAACATTTACATCCAGACTGGTGTCATCTAAAGCTGAGCACACACTGGCGAAATCTAACCTGATCTTTTAATCACGTGACTGATTTTGAAGTCAGAGTTTCAGCCAAAGGGTGCATTTATCTTTTTTTTTTTTTCCGTGCAGCAGCAGCTGCATGATGAGTCAGATGAATTTTTGGCACGTCAGAGAACAAATTCAGGAGCCAGTTCCTCAAATACAGCATCTAAAAGCAGCACGGTCACACTCCTCTGATGAACTGAGAAACACAGAAACACATCAGTCCTCCGTACCATTGTGAAGATTTGTGCGATCTTATCCGACACAGCTCTTCAACAAACTTCACTTTCACAAATCTTCTACATCTGCAGTTCTTGGCAACGTGTGAGAAAAGGGATAAAAGTATTTAAAGCCATAATTTCTGACTCCACCTCTCTTGTGTGGGAGTTATTAAAGAAAACTTAACGTTACAAAAAGTGTCCACACATAAATCATGAGCTTCAGGTGTTCACTTTCCATCTGGATATTTATATCCTAAAGTGTATATAACCCAAATGAAACACAGGGTCACTAAATCCATACATGTCATTTAGAGGTGTAGTTTCATGTCCTGCCAGAGGGCGGAGCACCGCCCAACAGTGCTTTAGTGTTTGCTGTTAAAACTATTTGCACTTTTCTCGCTGCTTCCTCTCTGGCACTCTGATGTCTGAGACATCGTCCAGAGAGCACATAGTCCTGAGAGCAATCTGAAGAGACCGCTGGACTGAATCCTGTACATCAAACTGAACCGAGGAGCTGCTTTCACCTAGCGAGCCCCTCTCATCATGAACGCCGATTGGTTTTCTCCTTCAGTAGATTAAAAGTCGATCGTTCTGATTCTGAACCCTGGAGGAATCAGTGGCGAGCCAGAACCAGACAGCTTGACTGTGGACGGACCGGACGTACGGTGTGGCCAGCTGTGGGTTCTTCCCTCAGCGAACTTCAGATAAGACGCAACATACTCCAAAATCTACCCGGGTAGTCAAAAGAACTATTTTCACACCACTTAAAGAGAACTCTGAATCCATCAAGAGGAACTGAACTCTTGCTTTTAGTCACAGAAGAGACACTTTGACTTGTACTTTAATTTTGTTCATTATTTTGAAGGGGTTTATTTTTGTATTCTATTTTGATATTTTATTTTTGTACATTGTGCTAATACTGCCTGTTGATTGTTGTGAGGCATTAAAACCCTCACTGTTCAACGTAACGTCTACTCTTTTTTAGAGAGTCAGTCAAATAATTAAAGGGTGACCAGTTCTTTGGTGATATGGGCAGAAAAAATCCTGTAAAAAAATAGGGTTTTCATGTGCACAAGACACAAACAGTGCTCTTTTGAGCCCTAGATATAACTGCTTGAAGATTTCTCATAAATGCGCAATAATTCATCATAAGCATGAGAACTCATTCTGTGCAAACATTAAAGAA